>JAGKTI010038689.1:0-10680 GCA_018397915.1 Birgus latro | reverse complement strand
GCAGAGCCGTCCGTTGTTCTCCCATGATGGGTAGCGCCTCCCCACAGGGAGGCGCGGGAAGTGTAAAGGTTTGGTTGCCGGATGAATGCCGGATTTGCGACTCCACCCAGTTAACAGAGGCACCACAGTCGGCTCCACATCACCCACTGGTATTATTTTGGAATTACACTAAACCAACTGAGACTGAGATTAAGACTCGTATGTTCACAATTTAGTTATTTTATTATGAGCCTTTTCCCTATACACATCCGCAGCAAATGCATTTTTTAGTACACAGTTTAGGAGTCGAGGGAGGAGTTGTCCAGCTCTTAGCTCTGTCGGTCATCGCATCTGCATCAAATTTGGTTAGGGTAGGTAAGGCTGGGTTGGGCTGGGTTCACTTAGGTTAAGATGGGTTAGGTTTGGTTAATGCTGATACAATGAAAGAAGAGGAAGCTGTAGAATCTCCTCCCACCACACACCTTATTTGCTAAGTATGTTAAAAAGCACTTGCGACAGGTGCTTGTACAAGAGAAAGCACTCAGAATTGCTGAAGTTCAGCAATTAGCATATTAATTTCAGTGTCCGTTAGTTGGATGTAATTCCAAAACTTTATCCGAACGATTTTTTTTTTTTTTTTTTACCCAACATTGTAAATGTTTTCCTGGGTTACAGAAAATCATTAGGTTTATCACTCAGTGTATTGAGTCAACTAAGGATGACGCAAGCAGCACTACATCAGGTGAGTGAATGATGGTCGAAGTACTAAATGACACAGGCTAGACAATGATAACGTTGACTAAGCTGTCCCTGCAACACACGACCAGTCACCCGGCTGAGTGAAAGAGGTGCGTATTACATCGACTGCCTTGTACACTGTTAAGTTATTTATTTGCGGTATAAGATCCAGGTCACCATATTCCTTCAGTATGAAATAAATAGTGTCAGTTAATGGCAAACAATACTAATTTTAGTCGAATTTCTTGTTATGAGAGTCTGGTGGTTATATGCGCTGACTCTTCCACTGTTAATCATACTGCAGTCACTGAACAGAAACCAAATATTTACGTTTTCTTACCGTTAATTTCCTAAAAAGATAAATAGCAACCAAGGAGTATAGAGAACATTTTTATTTGCTGGTAGTATATACTTTTGGATTTATTTTTCATTTCTCCATACTATTTCATTATCGAAGGACAGAACCCCTCCCAGTTTGAAAAATGTCCCCCCCCCAAAAGAATAAAGTTGTCTGGTGTTAGCAAAAGTAAAAGTGAAAAGACATCACAGCAATGAAGAATTAAGGTGGAATATGTAAAATATATCGCTGACGAAGAGTTGATACGAAATCTTTCAACCTAACAAGAATACAGCCTTGAACAATGGAACTCCAATAATAAAGAAATAAAATGCTTGTGATCTAAGTAGTGTCTAAACAATCATGTAGAGGTGTTGGTATGTAGGAGGACTGCTGGGCCTTGATAGCAGGCTGTGAAGCCTATGCCCAGAGTTGAACACATAAAAAATAAAAAAAAAATCGAATTATTTTAGTATATCAGTAAAATGCAAAAATATAACAATGCGAAATGAGGAATTTTGGAATGTTTTTGTGTTAGAATATTAGGAATCAGTATGGCTTCAGAATATTCAACTTCTGCTGTTTAATAATATTCATATGATCTAAATTCTGTGCAAGAAAAAATACATATGTGCAAGTTCGGGTAATTTGGTGTGCGTAGTGAACCGATATGATTTTTTTTCTTAACGACTCGCGTGCTTGCTCACAGACTGGAAAATGATCAGCAGTGCAGACGTATAACATGCAGTTATTAATTACATTGGCAATTTTTTAAATCGTGTGTAAATGAGGTGGTACAGCGATAACATAACGAGACGGACATAAAATTGGGTAGGTGTTGTGCAGAGTTATAAAACTGACTGACTCATCACTGCCACACATCACACGGTTATGCCTTATACGTCCACGCCTCACGCATTCTTACAATAGGCCTACACATATGGCCACACCTCACTGACAAACCATACATTCCATCACGTCACACTGCGACACACCTTACTGCCACACGACACACTGATGCACCACACACTGCCAAACTACATCCTGCCACACTCCACACTGCCCACCTCATACCACCACACCTCACATTGTAACACATCATCCTGCCACATCAGACACTGTCACACTTCACACTACCACATATCACACTGCAACACAACATACTATCACACCACACACCACCAAACCACACACTACCACATCTCACACTGTCAAATTTATAACACACGCATGCGCGCATACGCAAGCACACATGCACACACTTAAAGATGTTCCTCTACTATAAAAGACAACAGCTGCTATATTCATTAAGACAGTGTGTTTCTCAGTCTTTGGTGCCAACGTGCAGACCAATTCTGAAACCGCAAACTTTGCCACACAGTTGGCATGTCAAGTCCGGGTTTGTTGGGAGAACTGTTTCAGGTGTGCTTCCGTTCTCTACGATCTTCACTGGCCAGGTTCTGGGCACTTCAAGATGAACGGTACCTTCGCTATGAAGGGCTCGCCACTGTTTTCTGTCAGAGGCACTAGTTCCAATATCTTTTTGTATGATATTGCATTTCTTCAGAGTTGACCTTATGTGATCTTTATATCTCTTCTTCTGTCCCCCTGGGTTGCGACGTGGTGGGGAAGGCGGTGCTCAGGCGTGCAGAACACGTGTCCGACCCACCCAAGCTGTTTTTCAGGTAGCATGGTTTCTGTGCTGGTTGACTTTGCCCGCTGGAGAATTTGAGAGTGAGGGACTTTATCCTCCCAAGAAGGCCCTAGGATGCGCTGTAAGCATCGGATCTGAAAATGCTCATGCTGTTTGAAGTGATGCTGATAAGCAGTCCAGGATTCAGCACCATATAAGAGGGTGGAGAGGTATACTGCTGTATATACTGATACCTTCTCCTCGATTCTCAGGTTGGTGTTTTCAGAGACTCTGGATCTGAGATGGATAAAAGAGGCTGAGGAGTGGTTGATTCGTTCAAGGACTTCCTTATCAATGTTATGATTATCTATGAGCACACTTCCAAGGTTGGTATAATTCTCCGTCTGTTTTACATTTTCGCCATTTATCTGAAATACTGCATTGTTTCTCTGAGATATTATTTATGATTTATTGATATTTATCCGGAGCCCCATTGCATGACATAGGTTGGTTATGATGGTAGGAGACTCTTGTAGGGCTTCTGGGTGTGTTCAAGGACAGCACAGTCATCAGCAGCAGCTCTAGGAAATGAGCTATTTCAGTCCTTGATTGTGCTTGAAAGTAAACATGTTATCATCTAGATGGAATTGGATTTTAATTCCACTATCTGGGTTCATTTGTTGGTGACTTAACATGCTGACTGCAGTGAGATAGATGTTGAAAATGACAGGTGCCAGGACACCTTGCTTTACACCCACATCCGCATTCAAGGGTTAGGATTTTCCCCCTCCTATGGACACACGAATATTCATGTTGTCACGCAGACCCTTTAGGATGGTAAGAAATTTGTTTGGAACTCCAAATTTTGAAAAAGCGTTACACACACACACACCGCTCGCTGGTGCAGTGGTAGCGTTCTCGCTTTTCTCGCTTGCCATCTGGTAGACGGGAGTTCGCGCCTCGCTCAGGTTGCGAAGTTTCACTGACGAAGTGGGTGGTTACTGTCCCCCTTGAGCAAGGGGATGGGTGTGTGCGTGTGTGAAGGTCACAGCCTTGCCCATAGATCGGACTATATGAGCTCTCAGCTCCCTTCCGGGAGGGTAAAAGCTGACGATCACTACCATCAAGTGATCCTGACCGACCCAGTGAGTTACAAACACACACACACACACACACACACACATCACAGTACAACACGCCACATACGCCTAACGGACTACCTGGCATCATACACATTAATCACGCTTCACACTACCCCACCTCACATCCACACTTCACACTGCCATACCTCCAGTCTCTTACTGCACAGACATTCGACACAGTGCAGGGCGGGGCAGATTATTGCTTGCTCCTGCTACTAGTGTTACCGATTTTAATTTCCTTTTCTCTTGCTCAACAGCCGTGATTTCAGGTTACACTTCCTTATTACACATCAGACTATCTGCCTGTCTGTCTCTCTGTCTGGTAATTATATCTATCTATATACCTGTGTGTCTATAGATGTATTTATGTTTGTATTTGTTTCTATGTATAATTTTTGTTATCTCTGTTCATCTGTCTACCATTCTTTCTTTCTGTCTATCAGTCTATCCATCTATCTATCTGTTCATGGTGGTCAGGGCCATAACGCCTTCACGCTCCATTGCCATCACTCCTCACCACTACCCCACCCTTAGCAGTCCACTGGTTGGCCCTAAAAACTTATTTATTTTCCTGACAACACCCTTGAGTAAATAATGCACTGAATTTTGATATGAAACTTACTAGCTATTGGTTTTTGAAGTTTTCTTTGATTAAAGTAGACATAAGTTACAAGGAGTCTATAAAAGTGTTAAGGGGATATAGGTTCCAGAGTTTGCTGTTCACTGAAGAGTACTGGAATGCTTCGGTCATTCCTCGGAGAAGTTAAAAAGATTCAGTCGTAGGAGAGCAAATATTTGTATAGGAAAATCAGCATCAACTTCTCAGCAATATAAAATTCATCCACTCTGGGGCCTCAACACACAGCCTATTAAGTGTTGGTTCAGGTGGCATAGGTTATTTGGGCATTGGTTAAAGCTATTGTGGTTCTCCCGTATCGCATACACAAGGTCAAAAAATCTCTAGATGAATGGTATTACAGTTTATAATGCGTTGACAGTGACAGCCAAAGTGGTAAACTAAAGATCATTAAAGAAATAACTGTACACAACATATGAAAACTTAATGATAAGCAGATTATGCAGCAACATTCCAAGGTTTGTTCCAGAAATACCAAAGTACCAAACTGTTTATTACCTCCACCACTGGAATTGGAGGAGGCTATGTATTCACCCCTGTTTGTCTGTTTGTTTGTTTGTACACAAGATATTTAAAAAAGTTATTGATGAATTTCAATGGAATTTTGTGGATTTGTGGGGAATGGACCAAGGTAGAGTTTATCAGATTTTGGTGATGATCTGAGGTCGAGTCCAGGCTCAGGACTTTTTTTGCTTGTTTGTCCACAAGTTCTCAAAAAGTTATTGATGGATTTCAATGAAATTTTGTGGATAGGGTGTGTGAGTCACGAGCCAAGGAAGAGTTTATTAAATTTTGGCGGTGACCTGCTTTGTCTGTTATCGGCTTTGGCGGAGGTATGCGTTCTCTGAGTGCTGTCTCTATCACTGCAGGTGCATCAGATACATTCATGTCAAGCCTACAATATGAAAGTGGCAGTAGAAACTCAACTATTTATCAGGCATTGGTTTACAAGATACGAATTTTTTAAAGTACTTACTATGTCTTGCCATTTACTTATATGCATTGGTAGACATACTCGTATGTACAGACAGGCAGACAGGCAGACAGACAGACAGACAGACACAGTTAGATACAGACATAGATAAACAGATATTTAGATAGACTGATAGATACAGTTGATAGATGGATGGGTAGACAGATATGTAGATGAACAGATTACCTGACTGACTGATGGATTAATTTGCGACGTTTTAAAACAAGAGCAGAATTGCTCTGAGACCTGCAGCGAGGCTCTTGTTTCAAACAGTTTGCTGTAAAAGTAACTTAACAGAGAGGTCGACTACTCAGGTTCTGGAGGTGCCTTAACAGAGTGCCGCTGCTGCTAGATAGTGCCACCACAGGTATCAGCTGACAGCAAATTTGGATTCTCCAGGTCAAATATCCGGATATGGGACCACTTTTGTCTCAATAGGCTTAAATTAAGCACTTTTACTAAAGTTGTCGCTAGATGGCGCCACCTGAGGCGTCAGCTGATGGTAGATTTGTATTTTCCGTGTCAAATTACTCTAGGTGGTACCACTTTTATGTCTCCAAAAGCAGCCTTGTAACAAATCCGTCAGCAGCAGAAGCAGAAGAACGCTGGCCGCTCATTGGCTGCAGGTAAAAATAACATAATACTGTATAACGGTACGCCCACCAACTGGTCCGAGAGCCGAAAATCTGACTTGCACTGCGACCACAGCCTTCGACTAATCACTCTTGAAATCGATTTAGTTTTGGTGAGAGATGAGGTGCTCTCACCATGGATCTCTTCTCTCCCTGCAGAGCTATATAGTCCACTGGTCTTGCTGGGGGGAGTCACCCTCTGGAAACTGATTGACTCGTTCTTGCCTGACTCAACACTTCCACAAAGTTTGGTAAAAAAAAAAAAAAACAGTGAGAATTGTTTGAGCTGACTCTGCCTTGTGACCATCCCTAAATCAAACCCCCATATCCTTGTCTTACCCTGAGGCCTTGCACAAAGCTTGTTCTAAATAAAAATAATAATAATAATAATAATAATAATAAGTTGATCTTACCATGTGGTCTTTACCTTTAACCAATTGTTCTAAAAACCAATAGACCAACCCCATGCCTGTTCCTCAACCCTTTCGCCATCAATGCTTTAAATCAAACCAAAACTGTTTTTGTTAATTTGTTCACACACAAACACACAGGTCTCAAGCTTTGACCTTGACCAATAACCATGACCTTTGATCTATAGTTCTCAAAATCATATCCGTTTGTTCTGCCTTATCTGCAGTACTTCCACAAAGTTTGGTGTAAACTGGAGAAAGACTAAGTTGACCTCACAAGGTCAAAGTTTAGCCTAGCCCCATAAACTTGCCCAACGACAAACTGCTAAAAAAAAAAAAAAATCTACCCGTTGGCTGATCTTCTGGCCTTCCACCAAGTATGGTTTAGATTGGATCAAAACTGTTTATGTTCATACAGATATAACGGTCAGACCTTGACCTTACCCTACAATCTTTATCATTGACCTCTTGTTCTCAAAACTGAATCTCTTCATTATTGCCTTATCCTCAACTATCTCACCAAGTTTGCTAAAAATCGGATAAAAATTAGTTTAAGCTGCTCTTGTTACGTCAGACTTGACCTTGCCATCTGGAACTTTGACCTACTGTTCTAAAAAAGGCAGCAGGTCAAACCCTTGGCTAACCGTCAATTCCTCCATCACATTTGGTTAAAATCAGATTTTAAAAAATGAGATTCTTTTCGCACACACAAAAGCACGCACGTCAAATTATAACGCTCGTTCTCACTTCCCGAGAGAGGGTGACGCTCAGAGAATGCTACGCTTGCGCCCACGAATTGGTCTAAAGCAGTGATTCCCTACCGTGGGTCCATGGAAATCTTGTGAATATTTTCATTCTTATTTTACTGAATTCGGATAAAGTAAAAAACTGTTCACAGTTCCACGCCATTAACTCCTAACATCCCGTGAAGTTAATGTTTGTGAGTGAGGATGAAGCACGAGCCAATAAAGTCGGCAACAACGTGCCTTGCGCTCTGACTGACTGCATGCCTAAACCTGACTAGTATACGACACGTACACACACACACACACACACACACACCTCTTTTATTAACAGTTAGTTCTCTTCACTCTCCTTGCATGCTGTTCACGTCTACTGAACTCTGCTGCATTACTCGCAGAGTAGGAGTTACACGTGCAGTATATTCCTAGGCAATTGTATAACTTCATTTCAGTGTATGTGTTCAATAGTTGATGATAAAATTCTAAGATAAAAAAGAACAAAATCGGATTACATCTTTGACAAAATAATTGATATGTGGTAACAGCCACATTTATGTATAATTGTACTGACTCTATCTCTCTTTCTCTTTCTCTCTCTTTTTTTTCTCTCTCTTTCTTTCTCTCTCTCTCTCTCTTTTCTCTCTCTCTCTTTCTCTCTTTCTTTCTCTCTCTCTAATAATGGCCACCAGAAATAACACGGCAGGACACTTTCATACCAAGGGGTGGGATGCAGAACGATAAGACATCATTGGGTGGGATACAGATACAAACCGCAAATCACACACACACACACACACACACACGTCGATCAAAGCAGAATACCTACTCTCTGTAAAATAAAGCTAGGTAACGGGCCTAAGTCTCTGGTGGGTTACATGATCGAGAATATCGCAGGCGTCACAGCGACATGATTCTCGGGCAGATGAGGGCCGTATTGTTGCTGGCCTTTTGAGATTTGAAGCACATTTTCTTGGCGAATTACACTTGTCAATAATTTTGTTCTAAGGGCACTGATGGATGCTCTAAATTAACTTTTTCATGCTGAATCCAAATATGAAATCAGAGTTTTCCTATCAGGCTTAGTTTTCTTGTGACACCATGTTCATTTTTCTCCCTTGTAAGTACAAAAAGGATCGCTTCAAAAACAAAGAGCTTAGTGAAATACCCTAATCTGCCATCTGCAATGAGACCAGTTCCCTACAGAGCTGAACTTCCGTACCTAGTTCTCCAAAGCATGTAACTTTAATTGATCTGGAATCATTCGAAGCTGGAGCATATCACGAGGAAAAAGATAAAATTTCTGATCCAACATTCCAGGCTACCCGTTCTTCCAGTGAATCACATTTACTGTCACAGGGATATCTGAATGACCTATATGTGACATGAATTACCTAAGGAGCAGCAATCTTAACTTTTTGGTTCAAGATTAAAGGGATCTAATCTACTGCACCATGATACTAAAGTTTTTTTTTTTTCTGTAGCCGCCATGATGATTTCAAAGGATGCTTCCTTCAAGAGGATAGATTGTATTTTGTAAAGATGTTAATTCAGTCATAGGGACTCTCGGTCATAAACGCAATGTAGATGAGTGGCGCTTGTTCACTGACTCTCAAAATTCAGCTTGGAAGAAGTCCTTCTTCATAACGAAAATAAATTTCCATCTATACCAATTGCACTTGCTGGAAACATGTGTCATACGACTATATGAAGTTGCTTTTAGAAAAAGTTCAGTTTAAACTATATAAGTGGAATATCTGTGGAGATTTGAAGTTCATTGCACTTTTGCTAGGATTGCAGTTAGCTTACACAAAGTACTGTTGCTTTTTGAGGTGAGTGGGACAGTACGAACAAGCAAAACACTAATTCAGAAGGACTGGCCAATACGTACCTCACTTTTTCCAGGCAAGAAAAATGTTATCAACAGTTCACTTACTTCCCCTGAGAAAGTGTACTTTCTTCCTCTGCACATCAGGCTTGGACTTGTGAAAAACGTTGTGAAAGCGATGAATGAAATGCAAACTGGATTCACATACTTGAGAAATAAGTTTTACGGATCAGTGATGCCAAGATTAAAGAAGGTATTTTTGTAGGTCATCAGATCAGACAATTGTTAAGAGATGAGAGATCTGAATGAGGGTTGAAAGAAGTTTAGAAAGCTGCGTGACAGAGCTTCAAAAGTGTGTGCACAGACTTTCTGGGAAAACTCAATTCCAAAAACTATCCTGGAAAGGTGGGCAACCTTTTAAAGCTTTACCGAACAATGAGATGCAGTATGTCATTAAAGATTCATTTTTTAGACCCTCACTTGGACTTTTTTCCAGAAAACTTGGGTACGGTGAGCGATGAACACGGTGAGCGTTTTCATCAGGACATTTCTAACACGGAAAAGCGTTACCAAGGCAACTGGAGCCCCAGCGTGCTGGCCGACTACTGCTGGACTCTTAAGAAATTCCTGAGGCAAAATACCACAGAAAGTGAAACAAAGCTACTCTACAGTAAAAGTTTGTCTTTTTGATCAGATTTGATAAGTATGTAAATATTTGGATTTTTAAAAATTAAATAGCATGTCATATAAACTTTACCTGATAGAGAAATTTTACAAACATTTGGATTCAGCAATTTCATCCTTAGAACACGATTTTTTCCCCAGTATCATTAAATCTATTGCATCTTGATATCGTTTTGTATGTTGTTTATAAATTGGTACTCATGACATAGACTGCCCTAGAAAAGTATAGGAGGATATCTGTTTTGCCACCAGGAGTGAAGCTTCAATGGTGGATAAATCACTAAGGAAGACGTGTTACAGGTTCGAAGGCTTTCTTATCACGAAGAATGTGGCCCTAAGTTTGGTCGTGAGTGTCGGCTGAGTCCACAGTGCCATGATGCTTACGTCAGGGAGAGCCAGTGAGCGTTAAAAGCCGCCTTCTGCTTCTGCCTCGGGTCACTGCCTTAATTGCTTTGCCTCTAGGCCATCTCCCTCCCTTCGTATTTATATTATAATCCTTTCTTTCCTCCCTGCATTAATACGAACTTTCCCTCCCTCCATTGTTCCATTAGTGCTCCACTCTGCACCTCCCTCCTTCCATTGGTGGTGCTCCTCCTTCAATCTCTCCCTCCCTTAATTTGTGCTGCTCTCCTTCCATCCCTCTTATCCTTAGAGCATCCTCTCCCTTCCTTCCTCTTTCCCACACAGTAGATCAGTCCTTCCTTTCCTCCTTCACTTTTCCCTCACTACCTCCCCCCCTCCCTCCATCTTTCCCTTTCTCCCTCTCTGTCTAGCTCCCTCACTTCCTCCTTCCTCATCTTAGATCGAACCATGGATCGAAGCCTCCCTCGAGCCCTCCCTCCCTCCTCTCTCCATTAGATCAAACCTCCCTCTCTCCATCCCTACGTCAGTGCTTCCCCTTCCCTTCCTCCCTCCCTCTTTTAGATAAACCCCTCCCTTCCTCCTTC
>JAGKTI010038687.1:0-10681 GCA_018397915.1 Birgus latro | reverse complement strand
AGTATGTTGGATGAGGCAGGCACTCTGCTCTGTCTATCTGTCCATCTACCTACCTACCCATCCATCTGTCTATCTATCTATCTATCTGTAGCCAGACACCTTAATCCCATAAGGGGTGGCCGTTTGTCTTTGGGTTAGTTGTTTCACGGGGAGGGGCACTAGCCATCCGCCAACACACTTGGTGACACGTAGGGGGCACAACATGTAGGTGGGTTATATGGTTACCACCCAGCGTTGGAAATGGTTTTCTGGCTTACAGGAAACCATTAGGCTTTGCCACTCAATGTAAAGCCACCTGGAAAGAAAGAAAACTAATAAAAAGTGACAGGAAAGATGGGAGAAATAGGATGAGAGGACGACGACAGACACAGGTAAAGATTGATAAGGTGAAGGAAGAAGTAGGCGGCAGTACATCAAGCGAATGGATTGAGAACTGAACTGTAGCCTATTTTTTTTTTTCCAGGCTCATGGATCATATTGAAAGCCAACTTCAGTAAAACCAAGCTGCATTTTTAAAAAGCTCAAAATGATACAAAACCAACCAGGATATTTAACCAAGATTGTCTTCATGTCTCAGGGCACATTATAGTCTGCACTTCTAGAAAAATGTTTTGTGCTTTATATTACACATAATTAAATTATATGTTAAGTACCTCAGCAAAAATGTTAATTTAGGGTGACTGTTGTTGTTTGAGACCAATATCTTTGAGAAATTTACTGGACATTTCGCTTGGCAGATGGCAGTGATCCAGCAGTATACTACACACTCACACCAGTCACCTCAACCAAGACACAGGCATTAAGGAGTAGTGGTAAACATTACCAGCAGCTTCCAGAATAAAAGCGAAAATATTTTGATGCTGAAAAGTTCAAGGCTGCAATAAGTTATTAACCTTAAAACAGTTCTTTTTCATATTTTACCACAGTCCAAATATCAGGGTTGTGCAGTGAATAGATAAAATGTGCAATATCTGTAACGCAAGGTCTATCTGCCTATAACCAGATGCCTAAATCCGTAAGGGGTGGGGGTGGCTACAAACAAATCGCCTCCATGTCGTCCTGTCTCCTGCCATTTCACTGCCCTCCACCTAGCTCCACCCCCCCCCCTCCGCTCTCATATACCTCTCCAATCCATCTCTTCATTTTGTCGGCAGTACCTGTCAGTCCGGTTCTGATCCCGAGGGTTGCGCCATGGGTCTTGCCCAAGTTATCTTTCTGCAGGTCTTTGGCGGGCTCAAAGGATTCTGTCATTCCTCAGTCTCTTGTACAGTTATTTTTAGAACATTCTTCTTGTCATGATGGTTCTGGGCCTGTGTATACGGATGGCTGTAAATCCGCCTCTGGTGTTGGTTTTGGGTGGTATTTCCCAATTTTCGCCATGGAGGTCGTCTTCCATTGGCTGCCTCGGTTTTTACTGCAGAGTTGTCAGCTATTGTTTTAGCCCTGAAGTTGGTGTTTGTTCACCAAGACAATCATTTTACTATTTTTAGCGACTCTCAAGGGGCTCTTATGGCCCTGGACTCGTTTAACTCCTCCCATCCTTTAGTTTTAGCTGTTTTGGAGTGGCTGCTGCTCATTCGTCGTCGGGGGAAGGGTGTGGATTTCTGCTGGGTTCCTGCACATGTTGGTGTGGTGGGCAATGAGAGGGCAGATACATTAGCTAAAGCTGCGGCTTCTCAACAGCCCCCATCCGACTACCCACTTCCTGCTTCTGATATAACATCTCACTTGCGGTCCAGAATTCATACGTGCTGGCAGAGAGACACTGGGATGGTGTTGCTCATAATAAACTAAAAGAAATCTTTCAGAGAGTGGTTGTGCCAAGGGTTCTTCACTCCCTGCCACGGCATTTGGAGGTGGCTCTTGCTAGGCTTCGCATTGGTCACTCTCGGCTTACACATGGGTTCCTCATGAGTGGTGAGACTCAACCGTACTGTGATGATTGTCTTGTTCCCCTTACTGTCCGTCACTTGCTGGTCGAGTGTCCAAGTTTGGGGGTCCTATGTCACAGATTCTCCATAGTCATAGAGGGACAGATGATGCCTACTGTCTCTCTTCGATGCTTGGTGGAGCATCTAGCAATTTTACTGATGCTTCTAGTTCTCTTAAGGAGGCTGGCCTCCTTCAACTTTAATAAGTGGCTGCTATTTCATTATCTATTCATTTACTCTTTTCAACGTTTTATTTCACGTAACAGTTATTTATTTTGTTTTAAGTGTTCTCTTTTTATTTGCTGCGTCTTTTAGCTTGCTGTCCGGCGGCATATGACCCTGGCAGTTGCGCCACCAGATCTTTTAATACAATCAATCAATTAATCAATCTGTACTGTATTATTATTATTATTATTATTATACTCATGTCTTCAGATATGCGGCAGAGCATGAGGTGGGCAGCAGGAGAAGTGGCAAGGTCACACACAGCTAGTGTATTGGGCTGGATACATTTCAGTGGCGTCGAGGAGCTGACAGGTGTAGGGCCGGGAGGTGCTGCTACCCACTGTGAGTGCTCTACAGTTCCCTGAGCCACAACCTTTCTACTTACTTTAAGACAACAGTCCAATACACATTACTAGGGGCGTTAAGGAATGGTTTCGGCAACACGCATGTGTAACCCGAATGCCACATCATCCTATAACCCCCAACCTTAATCCCATAGAACATGGCTGGGCAGCCCTGACGAGGGAAATGCGGAACATCTGCATTGGTAGTCAGCGTGATGAGGTTGTCAATGCTGGTCTGTGGGCGTGGGAAGACCTACGTAACCCAGACGGACGCGACTTGAAATCTTCGATGGTGGCTTCCATGCCACACCTACTCAACTGTGTGCTTGACGTAGGGGGGTTACTACACCAAGTGTTACTGAATAAGCCACTGCTGAAAATTTGTGGTTTTCTGCCCTGACGTAAGTTGTCACAAGAGGATCATTATACACATGACTTGTTAATAATTTTCATCTGTCATTATAAATTATGGTTTCAGTATACAGGAGAACTGTTTTATATGCACTCACTGTCAACCCACAGACACCTGCATTGTTAGTTTCTCCATTCATTTCCCTTTTTTTTTTTTAATGTTTTGGGCAAGCCTCACTCAGACGTCTTCGGTCAATTATTGAAGTTTCAGGCGTCCTTCAACATCCTGTACTGTGTCAGGCTTAATCACGTATGTGTCTGTTTCCCATATGATTTACGGTCTTTATTACCTGACAAGAATCACCCTTACAAACTAGCAGGTGGAGAGGAGTTGGTCAGTGCCACATGCACGATGTCGCATTACAAGATGACATGAATACCATACCATTTATGTTTATCATGAATTACAGTCACAGTGACACCATTATTACTTACCTTTTATACAAATAAGCATACAAAGATGTGTGTCACTGCCAAATCTACATTTACCCATATAAGGAATACACAAGGATACCAACGGGACACAAGAGTCGCGACCTTCTTTCAGTTTCTTTCGTCTGTTATCAGTAAGTATGACACAGGAAGTGTAACGATACTTTCCCGGCTGTGTACATAAACGAGGGAATGACCTAAGTTAAGGATAACTTTCATAACTGTAGGTCAGTGGTAGCAGTAGTAATGGTTTCTTACATTAACCACAGCTTTCTCAATATCTAACCACACACACACACACACACGCACGCATAAGCGCGCGCGCTTTCTATTCTCGCACCATATCTGGGATTTTATGATGGGGGCACCCATCATCCACCCACGTAGTGTAGCGTTACTCTATTTTAGGGTAGCTCTACAGTGAGTGGCAAGCCAAATAATTTCCTGTAAACCAGGAAATTATTTACAACGCTGGGTTTTAACCTTATAACCAACCAACACATGTTCCTTATGTAACAACAAGTGGGTTGGTCGAGGGTTAGTGCCCCTAACCGGAAAACAATGAACTAAAAATACGATAAAGAAGCCTCGGACCAGGATGGACCAACAGGTGACGACTAAGCACCGAACAAAGTACATGGTAAGGACTGCGACATGGAATGTAAGGGGTGCAAATGAGGTGAAAGAGAGAGAGATTGTCCAGGTGCTTGAAGGTGCGAAAGTGGATGTATGTGGAATTACTGAGACAAAATGGAAAGGTAAGACTTGAGATGGAAGTATGGAAGGGGTATATGTGCGGGAGTAGGTGAGAATGAGAGGGCAAAAGAAGGAGTTTGTATTGTTGTGTGCAAGAGATGGAAGGAGAATTTAAGAGAATATGGATCTGTCAGCTCAGGGACTGAGTGGATAAGATTGAAAGTTGGACTACAAATGTGGACGACTGTGTGTGTGTGTGTTTCTGGCAATGTAAGATCGTGCAGATAGAGTGAACGCAGAGTTCTGGAAAAATGCGGATGCGTGCATGGAAAAGTTTAAAAGCAATGGATGTATTTGATTGGAGATATGAATAAAAAAGTAGGGATTATGAAGGTGGATGACGTAGCTGGAGAGTGGGGTGTGCCTGCATTAGTAGTAGTAGTCTGGCCGAATAGCCCCGAGTCTCTAAGGAAGGCCACAACCGAGACCGGGCTTTCCCACAGAGCTCTCAAGGAGCATATGTTGTGTTGTTGGCGTAGGTGATTGTGTGCAGTGCAGACTTCCATGATGTGCTTAATAGTATGGGGTGCTGTGTTACATCCTGGACAGGCATCAGCGACGGAGTCATCCAGCCTCTTCTGATAACTTAATAGGGGCTGGATGATGCCCATATCTCAGCCTGGCCAGGTGGACCCTGTCCTCACAAGGGAGATAGGATTCAGAAGGATGGATATCAGGAGGCCGTGCATGTAGCTGTGTGTTGTTTTTCAGTGACTGAATGGAGCGGCAAGTGATTTGAGTATGGATATGCTTCTGAAGCTGGTCTGAGACAGGGGAGGGGGAAGAGATGACAGTATTTGTGGATGATATCGTGTGCTGGGTGTTGTTTTGATGTTCCTTGGTGTGTGTGGATGCGCTGCCATGTTGTGTAGTGGATGTTGTGGGTTTGTGGAGGCTGCAGCGAGAATTTGGGTGCCTCTCATGTCTAGATGATCTTTGACTTTGAGGACATTGGTTTCTTGGTGTAGGTGGTCTGTGGGTGTAGTAGCTGTGCAGCCTGTGATTATTTTTAAGGCCTTGTTCTGTATGGTCTGTAGAGTGTTGCATTGTGTTTTAGTGAGGTTAGGAGCTCAAGCAGGGCTTGCATAATTCATCACTGAACATAAATATTGTTTGTATATTGTGACGGTGGTTTCTTTGTTGTGTCCAAATGTTGTATGGGCAAGTGACCTCATGGCATTGAGTCTAGGTGTTAATTTATTTTTGATGTTTGTGATGTGTTGTTTAAATGACATTGATGAATTGTATGTTACACCAAGGTTTTTGTGTGTGTGTGTGTGTGGTAGGGGAGTGTTGTTTATGGTGAAGTGTGGAATGTGACTAAGTTCTGCTGTCCGTTTGTGAGAAGGGTCACTATAGATTTGGCTGGGGCTATTTTGAGCCTGTTTGTGGTGAACCATTCGTGTAGTGTGTTGAGGTAAGGTTGGAGGATGTGTATGCAGCTGTGTTTGCATTTTGGTGTGTACATGTAAGTGTTATATCATCTGCATATGAAGCTATGTGTATCTGTGGTGTGGGGGGTGTGGGTATGTCATGCATGTATAGATAAAGAATGTAGGAGACAAAACAGGTCCTTGGAGGACGCCATTTGTAAAGTTTCTGATGTTCGAAGACCAACCAGCAAATGTTACATGTGCACATCTGCCTGCTAAGTAGTTTGCCATCCATCTTTTTGTGCATGTTTGTGTTGAACATTTTGTTTGTGAGGTTGTGGCAGGGAATGGCATCAAAAGCTTTACTGATGTCTAGTGGAGGCCTAGCTGAATTCATGCCATCAAAAATCTCAGTGTAAGGTGTGTAAGAAGAGTGTTTGTGGAGTGTAGTGGCCTAAAACCATGTTGTGATTGGGCTAGGGGGGTGTGAGGTGTAACTAGTTGTAGTGCCAGTCATTCAATGACTTTGGAGGGGGTGAAGAGGAGTGTGATGGGGCAGTGTGAGGAAGGTAACGTGGGGTCTTTGTTGGGTTTAGGGATAGTGAAAATAATGCCATGCTTCCAGATGTTGGGTATTATGTTGTGTGAGTAGCTGTAGTTTGATATGTTGGTGAGTGCTTGTATGCCTTGTGGTCCAATGTGTTTAAGGTGTATGTTGCTTATGTTGTCTGGTCCACAGGCAGATGAGTGCTTGAGGCTGCTGATGATGTGCTTCGTCTGGCTGTAAGTGAAAGGTACGAAGTCTGGGTCTGTGGGGAACTGTCTCTTGTGTCGGACGATACGTTGGTCGTCACAATGAGGGTTTAGATGGCTGACATGTGAAAAGTGATTGATGAGAGTGTTTGCTTGTTGTTTGTTTGAAGGAATGATGTCTGTTGTTGTGATGGCAGCGTGTGATTGTGTAGTGTTGCTGTTGGAGAGTGTGATGCTGTTTAGTGTTTTGTAGAGTTTGCTGGTGTTTGTTTTGTGATCAAGTGTTTGGAGATAATTATTCCAATTTAGTGTTTGCTGTTCTGATATTTTATTGTTTATTTGGGTGTTGAGTTCTTGTATTTGTTGTATGGTGTCATGCGTATGTGGTGTTCGGGAGTGTCGTAGTGTGTCCCGTTGTTTGATGAGGCCTTGAATTTCTGGTGTGAAATTGGGGTTGTGTCTTTTTCTGTTGCCTCTGGGGATGTGTCTTTTGTCTGCATTTTGTATAATTGTATTGCAAGTGTGCACAGCGGTGTTGATGTTTGTGATGGATGTGCTGTTTAATGTTTCGAAGTGTTGTTCTGTTTCAGTTGTGAAGGCCTCCCAGTTGGCTGTCTTATAATTAGTGTAAGTGTGTCTGTGGCCAGCTGGGGTGATTCTGGTTTTGGTAGTGATGATGATCGGGATGTGGTCAGAGCTTTCAACACTTCATTCCTGATCCAAAAACATGTCAAACTTATGGCTGTTTCATTTAATCTAGTATTTTATTTGCACAAATCCTAGTTTTGACACTGAATCCAGGTGATGTCCTTGTTAGCTTTACTTTATTCTTGCTGCTACAATATGATTTTATTCAATTTAGAAAAAACTCTTGCACGGAAGGGATTTAATAATGCTAGCTCTACCCACTGCATTTCAAAATGACTGCCCTAAAATCAATATAATCAAACAAAAAATAAATATATGAATACAAAACTCCAGGCTCAAGAGATTAAATGAAAACTGCCTTTATTTGGGACTTACTGTACCCAACACTCCTTAATGGTGGATGCTTAGTTTAACCCCTTGAATCTGGGTGAGGTCCTTTTAAGTTTATTCTTGCTACTACCAGACTACTATTAAACTATGGAAAAACCTCTCATACTGGAGGGGTTTATTTAGACTATATCTACCCCTCCAGTATAAAGTCTCTTCCCAGCTGAACATAAATAACTAAAAATAGCAAGAATAAATTAATACAGTACTGTAATATGTCACTGGAATCAAGGGGGGTTAACAGTCACCAATATTATTGATATACAGTAAAAGTCCTCTCATTCGGCATCTGGTCTTACGGTATTTCCGGTCTTTCGGCGGTTTTTACAAATAGTCCCATTACGAAAGTTATCTGCTCTTCCGGAACATATGCTGAGCCAATCGGCACCCGTGACGGGGTCACCAGCTCATTGCTGGTACCTTGCACCTATAGCTGCCAATTTGGTGATGTTGGCGCTAGTGCTAGTGCTTTTCACAATAATTTGGTGCTAATAAATATTAGATTTCCTTCTATAGCTAGCACATTTTGAAGTCCAGTTTACCTAAAAAATCTGAATAGTTCACCTGCAGGATAGTACATTTTAAAGTTGAGCTTAGTGATTTTAAAGATTTCTGCTTGCCAACATTGCATGTGCCATCAACCATCATGACTCATGAGTGTCTGGCTTTGTGAGCGGGACCTTTCAAAAGCTTGGAAACTCTGTTGTGCTATTTTACGGTGTACACCTGAAAGCACTAATTTCTTCCCCCCTAGTAGCCGGAGTCATGGTCAGTGAACAACCAGGTGATCAAACAGTCCACACCCACTGCCCCTACCCCAACCCTAGTGTAAGCATTGTTGGATAGATGTGGAATGGCCAAAGCTGGTGATATTACAATGTGTTATGATTGTTCTTATAGACAATTTCAGAACCAAGTAGGAGTACGTATATAAAGGTATTTAATGTGTAATACTGTGCTGTTATCCACAACATATGAGAAAGGCATGAAAATGAAATAAGACCTACAATATACTGTATTGTGTTATTGACTATATACTGTACTAACGTCCTGTATGACATATAACTGAATGTGGGTCATTCGTATACATAATAATATTGTGTCACTGTTTTGACAAGAGGTCAGCACATATTTGTTAAGGAAGAGAGTTTGTGGTTCATCAGAGCCGATCCCTGATTCATTTCATTCAACCAATAATGACAGGAACGTAAACCTTACGTGTTTATAATGTTTTGTGGAGACAGGAAATGAGAGAGTAGGGTGGTGGAGGTGGGAGCGAGAATGGATGAGAAAAGACATTATTTCTTTCAACAGATGTTGTTCACTGTACTATACTTATTTGTAACATTATAAGTCCTAAGTATATAGACAATACCACATAATACTGTAGGTCTTCTTTCATTTTCATGCCTTTCTCATACAATGTGGTTAACAGCACAGTATTATACATTAAATATCTTTATATACTTAACCCTACTGATTCTGGTTGTCCATAAAAACAATCATGACATATTGTAACATCACCAGCTTTGGCCATTCCACATCTATCCAACAATGTTTACACTGGGGTTGAGGTATGGGCGGTGGGTGTGGGGTGTTCGATCGCCCGGTCGCTCACTGGCCGTGACTCCTGCTATTAAGGGGGGCGAAATTAGTGCTTCCGGGTGTATGTATGTAAATATACCTAGGTAAAAGTAAGCTCATGTGTATCGTATCATTAAATACATTAAATATAAGTTGTTTATTAAATATTTAGTGCTTAAGGTTGACCAACAGTACTCGCTAGACACTGTGATTGCATTGGGGTGACCGACCAAGATAGCTAGAAACTTTTTGCCAGGTTTTCCCGTTCATTCGGCAGTTACTGCTTTTTCGGCACCTGCTTGGCCCCAAAAATGCCGAATGAGAGGACTTTTACTGTAAAGTAACAAATTAACTAAGTCCGAAGAATTTTTTTTTCATTCCTGCCACACCCGACCATTTTAATCTGCTTAGGATAGACTTTATTAACTTGAGGGGTTATCTATCTATCTATCTATTGCCAGACACCACAATCCCGCAAGGGGTGGCCATTTGACTTGAAGTTATTTTTTTTTTTTTTTACGAGGAGGGGCACTAACCCTCCACCAACCCACTTGTTGACACGTAGGGAGCACGTATGGTTTGGTTATATGGTTACCACCCAGCGTTGTAAGTGGTTTCTTGGCTTACAGGAAACCATTTGGCTTGTCACTCAATGTAATGCCACCTGTAAAGGAAAGAAAAGCAGTAAGAAGTGACAGGAAATATAGGAGAAATAGGAAGAAAGGAGGGCAGGCACAGAAAAAGAATGATAAAGGCTAAGGAAGAAGTAGGCAGCACTACATCAAGTGAGTGGATGATGGTCGCCACCACCTACCACTAAGGGGGGGGGGTTATATACACCCTTAATAAACCCCTTCAATATGGGAAGCCTTACTGTTAAGCTGAATAAAATCTTCTGGTAGCAGCAGTAGTATACTTAAAGACATCATTCAGATTTTAAAATTTAATATAATGAGAGGATTCTGTGATGGCACTTTTTGCAAATACTCACTGTAAAGACATCGTGTTATGGAAACAAAAACTGTACACTAAACTAAAGATTTGTCAATATACCTAAAAATTAAAAATAAAATAAGTTTTCAAGGAAAGGCATTTAAAGTTTTTACAATACTGTATATCAATACTCTTGTATATGAGCTGTATATATACTTTGGAGAATAACTTTTTATACAGTGAACACAAAGTTTAACATTAGTGTACTTGTATGTAATGCAAGTAACAAAGAAGTACAGTACTTTGGGTTATTAGTACTGTATTACAAAAGCTATACCATTATCTCAGTTCCTGCACCAACTTTCCAAATAGGCTCAAATACTGAAAGTCATCACCATTCGTCAACGTGATAACATGCTATATTTTTTTATATTCTTGCTACTTCCAAACAATTTCATTAAACTTTAAAATGTCCTCTAGTCAAGAGATTCATGCTGAGTATATGAAATTCCTCCAGTTAAAAAAGTATCTCCAAAGCTGAGTTAAATCATCTGGAAGCAGCAAGAGTAAAATATATACTCTGACTGAAATGGTTAAGAGGTCAAACCAGCTTCTCATATGCACACCAGGAACAAATAAATACACTGCAGGTGAAAGTACTGTACATCAATGTTCAGAAGATACTAACGCTGCAAATCAAAGATTATTACAAATCACTGTAATTCACCTGCATACTCAACTCAAAATATTACTCACTAAACACATCACCGCAGCAACACTATCGTTACAACAAAGATACTCCCACACTCTGCACTTCATCCTACATCCCTACTCCCCTCCCCCAAATTCCCAGTCCTCTACCTAATCTCCCATCCCAGTCCCTATACTGTACAGGTATCCCTCG
>JAGKTI010038683.1:0-10681 GCA_018397915.1 Birgus latro | reverse complement strand
TTATTGATTATTTCCTCCGTTTATGATTAGGTATTTCATGTTCCTCCAAAAAAATATTATGGCACTGAAATGTGTAACTACATCAGTGTTACGTTTCTGTGCAGTAAGTCATACATATTGCATCCTCTTAATATCTTACACGAAAGTTTAGCATTTTATTGTTGGGGCCATAATGATCATGCAGTACAAGAAGAATATTTACGGTAGCTAGCTTACGTATAACTGTCCGAGTTGCATTCTAATGCAAATACTCCCTGTATCATCTCAATCCATGAATTTCATAGATTATCCTTGTTCTTCACGATATACTGTAATTTTATAACTGTGGAGAAAATATCACTGAATTCGGAGGTTGCAATCTCCGTCGTGGACTGTGATCAAAAAGCTTGAAGCTCGAGAGCTGAGTTTGTCTTCCCAGATTAGTATCCAAACCAATAATTTCTCCTCTGTAGCCTACCACATATCTGTGAGTAAAGGCATGTGTCAGTGCTAGAGCAAATGCTACCTTGTCCACATATCTACAACACATGCATGGGTGAAGGGGATGTGTCACAGTCAGTGCGAACGCTGGCCTGGCCCTGTCTCTACCACATATGCATGGGTTGAGGAGATGTGTCAGTGTCAAAGCGAATGCTAGTTTGACAACATCTCTACCACAGGCTATGCATGGGTTGAGGAGATGGGTCAGTGCCACAGCGAACGCTTGCCTGGCCACATCTCTGCTACATATGCGTAGAGTTAGGGATGTCTCACAGGCAGAGCGACAGCTGGCCTGACCACATCTCTACCACATATGCATAGGTGAAGGGACGTGTCAGTGCTAAATCACATTCTGATCTGGCCATACCTCTGCCTCATATGCATTGATGTGGGAAAGTGATAGTGCCTGATTACTCCTTTTCCTGATCACATCTCTGTCACATAAAAGTTCATGGGTTACCGAAGTAGTGCAAATACGAGTTTCAAAAGGCTTAAGCTCAAAAGGACGGAGGATATATTCGTGTGTGGTTCAGTTTGCCTAATGTCTTACTTTTGGTTGCAATAGGCCCAGTTTTTTTTTTTTTTTTTATGTGTGTTCGACATTGGGCATAGGCTTCACAGCCTGCTATCAAGGCCCAGCAGTCCTCCTACATACCAACACCTCTACATGTCACCACTTCGGCGCTAACACCCACCGTCCATATTGAATACATGCTAGGGCTGTCTTACAAGACTGGTGTATTGGTATTAGCGGGGGTATTTTTATGACATGTAGGCGGGTCTTCTGGTAGATCAGTAAAGCCTGATTTAATGAAATTCGAATCCTTAAACTGTTCCCTGCCCCAGTGAGGATTCGAACCTGGGTCCGTCGGGACTGCAAGCCAACTCTCTACCGATCGAGCCACCGCACGCACGCACGTACACATGCACACATACATGCACATACAGTATACATGCAAACACGTACACACACATGCATATTAAATTCATACTGCCAAATTAGCTAAGTAAAAAGTTGCCAAACGGAATTTTCCCCCGTCTCATTCCTGTAGCGGGTTTCCCTCGTCTTGTTTATAACGTGACACGGAGCAGAGCTGGCCAGGATCCCCCTCTCCCACTCATACTTCCCATGAATCCGTAGGTTATTTTACCCTCCCAAAGAAGTTAGTACTTACATCTATGTTCCTCATGCACATTAAACGTAGTCTTAGCATAAACTGACAAGTGATTAACAAGTGAAAAGTGAACGGCATGTTGGAAAAAGCCTTTGTTCACCAAGGCAGTTAGGGTACAGAAGCATTCCTGTATGCTAGTGTCACGAATTTTCTACATCGTAAAATTATGTAACGTAAATTGTGACATTGAGTGATTTTGCGGGAGCAACGAATGATTCTGAAATGCACGAAATTTCGCTCATTCTCTCAACCGTCCGCTCGCGTACTTATATTCGCATCAAGTTGTCAAAACTTTCGTCATTCTTTCGCAAGTGATTGTTTTTATGTGCAGACGGTGCATTCCTCTGAGCGATAATTTCTGAATTTTCGCTTCCGCCTCCCTGGCCGTTGCCCGGCCACACCCTTTCACACGCTCTTCACGTCGGACACTCAAAACCATAGCCAGTCTGTTTCTAGTCACAGAGCGTGTGGGTTATGCTTTACGAAAGCTCGAGTGATCACTTTTCTTAGCGATTTCAGATCTCAGCTTGTATCAGCGTGTATTCCCGAAGCTTCCACCAGCTTGGTGATCGACTGCAGCACGGTCTTCTATACCGATTAGTATTTCCTTTTTTTTTTTTTTTCCCCTAGGCTTAAGTTTTTGGGTTATTTAGCTATTTGTCTGAGTGTTTGAGTGAGAGCGTTTCCCTTTCTTGATTTGAACTGGAGTCATGTAACGTAAATTTATTTTCTTGTATTCAATAAATTTACAGTTCGTTTTCTTGGGCTTTGTTAAATGTAACAGTCACGTTTAACTTCCCCACATATTTAGTACACTTTTGCTACTCCACGTTAGCACAACTCTTTATATTAATCATGACTGGTACTTAAGCCAGCTTTTGGGTATTAACCCTTAAATCCGTTGTGCTACCTAGGAGTTTGGCTCAGCCAAGATCCTGTTTATTATTATTATTATTATTATTTTTGAATGGTAAGGGGAGAAACTAACTTTCTCAGAGGCCAACGGTACAATATTACAGCCTCCTTGAGCGTCTAGTCTCTGCTGTGTCCCGTTGAGAAAGTCTATAAATTCTCGACTCTAGAGAATTGGCGAAGTAAGCCAGCATAGAAGTGAAATCGCCACTTTATTTCACGAGTTTATCCTCTCGTAATAAATGACTCGATAGTCATTCCTAGCACACATAGCTATACACTGTATACTCCAATTATACAGTATTTCATTTTCCCCCTGACATCTGGCGACCTCATTCCAGGATAAACTCCTAGCTTGGAATTATTACCAAATTACTCACTCACTCTTACTTAGGTAGATTGCTGCACACCAGACAGCATATCAGTCTTACTTTAGTCACTCAGTCTTAATCTGAGCATCATGGAGAGTACATACCTCCAAGAAGCCAAGGATATGGGGCTTACTAACCCCCAGGAAATTCGAGATTATGTCCTGTCGCGCTGCAATTACGAGCAGCAACGCGAGAATGCCGCCCGTGAAGAGCAGAAAATTGAGCGCGAGGAACGCCAAAAGGAGCGCGAATATGAGGAGCGTCAGAAAGATAAGGAGTGGGAGGAACGTGACAAAGCACGTGAACATGAGCGCGAAGTACGTGAACACGAGCGTGCCGAGCGTGAGGCACGTGAAGAACACGAGCGTGCCAAGCGTGAGGCACGTGAAAAACACGAGCTGGAAGTGCTGAAGATGAAGCGAGACTCCCTGGCTTCAGGCACATCGGCTGCAGCTAACCCAAGCTCTGCTAGCGCTTTCTCAGCACCTGTTCTAGCAACTCCACGTCTCAAGCTTCCTTCTTACAAGAAAGGCGAGCGAATCGAGCCATTTATAGCTCGTTTTGAAGACATGGCAAAGCTGTACGATCTGGATGAGGCAGCTAAGCGGCTTCAGTTCCTTAGCCTGTTTGAGGGCCCTGCCCTCGACATTCTCACAGAATTCGCAGAGATAATCTCACGTACGAGATGATGAAGACAGCACTCATCAAAGCGTGCGGTCTTACCGTTGATCATGCTAGGAATCAGTTCGTGAAGGTGCGTCTCCAGGAAAAGGAGACAGCTGCTCAGTTCCTTGACCGTCTCACGGCATACTTAGGCAAGTGGATGGAGAAGGACGAGACTCCCAGCACGCGAGAGGGAATGATCGACCTCGTGCTGCACACACAGCTGGAAAAGTCGTGGCCTGCTGAGCTTATGGCCCACTCAAGATGTCCAAAGTGAAGGATGCAAACCAAATGGTGGAAAAGGCTGATGCTTTCTTTACTGCGTACGGGTACCAAACTCGTAGGCAACAGCCATGGAATAAGAAAGATACTGCTAAGTCTGGTAAGCAATCCCAGACTGAACCCCAGCATCAAGGCTGTTCTCAGAATAATGGCCAAGGTCCAAACAAACCGCAGAAGGACCAGGGGCAAAATACACAGAAATCTGACTGGAAGAGGTACAAGCAGTACCCTAAGCAGCAGCAGTACCCTAAGCAGCAGCAGTATCAGTCAAGCAATCGACAACCGGGACAAACCTTTTCAGCACCAGCCCCAGTGTATGGGAGGCAGGAGGCAAACACAGCCTTCATTCCCCAACAGGCGAACGATGGTGCCGTCCCCACCAGCACAAGTCCTCCTTCACAGTTCACTGAACTCTCCTCCACAGGCCGTCAGTGCTCCTGCTCCCCAGATGGTGAGTACAACTCCTCATGCATCTAGTCCTGTCAGATTTGAAGAGTTGAGTGCCATGCAGCCTTATCAATGGCTGACCGCTTCCTCCACAGGCCTTCCCACAGGTAACAGTGCCTTACTTGCTCAGCCAGGGTTTGTGGGAGGTGTTTGTTAATGTTCTGAGAGACAACGGTTCCTCAGGTTGTACTGTCAGGCAGAGTCTTGTTCGTCCTGAAGAATATACAGGTAGACAGATCCAAGCTCAGCTTATTGATGGATCAGTGAGATTGTTCCCTGAGGCACGTATCCAGGTAGCATCTCCCTTTTACACAGGTTCAACACTTGCAGTTGTCATGCAAGAACCTATGTTTGACCTCATTATAGGTAATATACCAGGTGCCAAGTATAGTTGCACCGTAGATGTCACTACTCAGACTTCGGCTGCAGTAACACGAGCCATGGCCAAGGTTCCAAATTGTGTTGCCCCGGTGGCTACTGCATTGCCACAAGATCTGATTTGTAGTCAAGATGTTGTCCAAGAGCAACAGTCTGACCCGACACTTGCTGTTGTGCGGAAGAAACAAAAGGGTAAAGTGACCAAGTATTCACGTAGTGGACGAGCCAGGCTCCTTCACAAACAAGGACGGCTCTACCGTGAGTCACGAACACTTGAGGGCGAGGTTCAACTGCAGTTTGTCATTCCAGCGAACTACCGCCAAGCAGTGTTAGAATGGGGTCATTGTTCAGCATCAGGAGGTCACATGGGCAAAAAGAAAATCCAAGGCCGTATCCGTGCTGACTTTTTCTGGCTGGGAATGGGACAGGAAATAGATAGTTTTGTGCACTCTTGTAATGTGTGTCGACGTACCATCATTCAGGAACGTTTCCTTCCTGTGCCGTTTCAATCCACGCCCATAATCTCTGAGTCGTGTGAGAGAGAGGGCAGTGGTAATGTGGGTGCAGACCTGACATCTCACTCGTTGGCCCAACAGGACATAATACTGTATGTCTAGGGTCTGTACATACATATGTACCGTAGCTCATAAGCCCATAGTTACGGCGATCCCAACTGAGGACACCGAGGACAAATGAGCAGTCGCGGCGATCCCAACTGAGGACACCGACGACAAGCCCTTATTAGTTGTAAGCGTAGGGTTAGTACATATTGTATGTACCGTAGGTTAAGAGGGAAGTTGGAGACCCCGCAGAGGCAATCTAAGGCTGTGTTTGAATTACCTTGTGGTGTGTGTCTCGAGCTGTGGGCTTCCCTGAGGATTCCCGGAGAATACACAAAACCCACATGAGTGTTCACACCCACGCAGGGTGTTAAAATGTGACCTGCCCAAGTTTGCATAGGGATTCTTGACTTAACTTTATTAGTTATAAGTGTGCAGTCACGGCGATCCCAACTGAGGACACCGATGACAAACGGGCAGTCGCGGTGATCCCAACCGCGGACACAGACGACGAGCCCTTTGTAATAGTAAGTATAGCTATAAGTGTGCAGTCACGGCGATCCCAACCGAGGACACTGACGACGAGCCCTTTATTAGGCGTAAGTATAGGTTAAAAAGGGCAACTTTTAAGGAAATAATGGCGACCTCCTATGTACGAAACTTGCTGTTAACTGATTTTCAGCTAAAGTGTACTTTCTGTTGTGTATGGATTGATTGCTGGGTGGATGAAATTGTAATTTAATGCAAATTCTCACATTGACACTATTGATGTTCCACCTTGACTCATTCCACAGGTACAGTTGTTGGGTGAAGCAGATGTCCAGGACCATTGATTGTCTCTGCTGCACGCTGCCACCTCTTCTCCTCTGCCCTCGTCGCCTTTATTATTGCATTAATTTGTATTATTATTATTATTGCTTTACACGTACGTACAGTTACACTACAACTGTTACACCTACACCGTGTATCACATACACCACGCTACATAACAATTAGTTGTCAATGTAAATGTAGCGAACTTTCGCTCAGTTTGACCTGAGTATAGGATTTATCGATATCTGTTCGATGTTTCCAAGTGTTGAGAATGATACACAGTGCGTATGAGTGACTACTGATTTTTATGAGAGCCTGTATGCCGTATGGCCCTATGTGCCACAGGTGCAGGTTGCTGATGCCATCCGGTCCTGTGATTGTAGATTTCTCTGCTTCCATAACAATATAATGCGTCTGCATAGTAGCTCATGAATACATTTGCTTGTTCTTTGTCGGAAGGAATGTGCTGTGTGCGCAGATGATGGCGGCGTGGATCTTGGAGGTGCATATTTGTTACTTAGTGATACTGTTAGATATTTTGCAGAACAGAGAGCAGTCTGTGGAGTGACTGACTGTTATTATAAAGGCCTCATAGTTTTCCGATTTCTTTGTGCTAAGTTTGTTGTTGATATCATTGTTTAGTTCTTGAAGCCTTGTGATTGTGTGTATTCGAGAGGGGAGTTCTGTTTAATTGGGTCGTGTTGTCGTATGAGGTGATCAATCTCTGGTGTAAAGTTCTACTGTGAACTGTAGAAGAGAGAGAGAAAATGACTCCCATCCTTAGATACTGTAATATGGAGAACAGTCGAAGGAGTTTAATATTCCGTGCACCATAAACCAAGCAACAAAGATGACTTTATCCACTACCTCTCTGCATGCAGCCAAAGAACCAAATCTGGAGTTGTTATAGGATTTTTCTTAAGGGCGTATAGAGCTGCAGTAATGAATTCATAGAAGAAGAGATTAAAGACATAATAGAAGCCTTTACAATGCTGCGCTGTCCGGCAGGCATGTTGTTAAAACTAAAAAGGAAGGCAGTTGATAAAATCAAAAAGATATAATACCAATGTTTAATCAAACGAGGTCAATACAAGATATGTTTCTGTCCCCAAGTTTCGATTATCAACAAGTACTTAGAGAAAGAAGGCCTTAGTCTCGCAGCATCTGCAGGACTTAAAATAGGAGAAAGTAAAAACAAAGTGAAACGAAGTAAAAACAGATCAGTGTAATATAGATACAGCATATCGTGTAGTGGATGGTCTAAAACGTACACAGGGGAAACGGGACTAGGAATGATTGCAAGGTTAGCGGAGCACAAAGCAAATGTACGGCGTCACAGAGTATCTAATTCCCTAGTGGTGAACACGATCAGCATAACCATTTGCCCAAGTGGGTAGAAACTACAGTCAATGAGAAAGATCTGAATAAACAAATGAGATGACTGTTGGAAGCAGCTCACATTTGGGTAAAAAATATAATTAACCATATGAAGGGATCTTTCAGTCGAAGGATGACACTAATGGCGCAATCAGGGGTGGGGTAGAACGATGGAATTCTCCTAAAGATAGTGAGTCAAACTGGGACAAGAGAATGGGGAAGGGAATTTCCAGGGATATAATGTCTCAGCTGTATGAGTTCTTGTTCAGTCTCACTGGAGATGGGTTCTGTATAGCCCGAAACGTTAGAGAAAATAAAGAATTCAAGCTCTAACCTGTGTGTCTCTCCCACCTAACACTTTCAACTGCCGCAATGGATCATCTACCGTTGCAGAATACTTCTAGAGTTCCTCCCACTGCGAAAGAGTTAAAGCGAATGAGCGTAGCATTGTCTGATTGAGAGAAAGATGTACCTTGTCTTAGAATGAAGTGAAACGAGCGAGGAAGAAAATGAAGGGGGGTGATGTAGCGACTGCTCACTGGTAGTCACACTAACGCTGACAGGTATTGTACTGTACATTTGTATTTAACCTTCCTTTTGAGAATATGTCCGTCTAAGTTTGTTTTAGCTGCCTTCAGAGCTTTTATTCATCTTTAGAGAGAAATTTTTCGTACGCGAAGGCATAGATATCGACTCCCATAACTGCTTCACAGCAAAACATCGTGCCGAAGTTCGACGAAATTGTGTGATAGTAACAAGAATATAAGTATGACATCTTTCTGAATGGGTTGAATGGAAAGAATGCAAAGGCTTTCGAGAGTACATGAAATATACCTAATTTCTTCAGTGTCCAACAGTCATAGTATTAACTCTCCCACATAGGAAGTACGCTAGTAATGTACCCCAATTTACGCCGGTCGAGTTTATCCCACAAAAAATGGCTTATAGAAGCCTGAAAGACTTAATGCTGCCATCATTTACCCTCTCATGGTCGAAACAACTCTTACTTTCTAACCTAGCCAGTTCAAAGCGAATCTATTCAGCTGTAACTGAGTCTTACATATAGGAGGCTGAGAATGGTAAGTGTTGTTGTTTTCATGGTCGGAACAATTCTAGCACGGTATTCAGTCGAGTCTAACACCTATCGAGTTATTTATCTAACAATAAGTCGCAGCAGCCTGTGAAAGATAACAAACTGCCTAGAGAGGACAATATCAGTCACCCACAATCACCTGTCGTCAGTCAAGGGCTGGCTTTAATCTCAATTCATTTCACATATTCCGCCCATAGAGACTACAGAGAGACAAGAAGGATGATTCGGTTAATGACAATCGACTACGCGAGGGTTACTAAGGCAAACAATGAAATTTCAGCAGATCGTAGACTACGACACGCAGCCACTGGCTTTAAGATCCATGGGTAGGATTCTCGAACATATTTATGAGCCATTCTCTGCCATGATTTAGATTTGCTTGTGTAGGAAAAACCAGAAATTTGGAGAGATTACATTTTTCTCCCTTTTTCCTTCCTCCTAAGACAAATACACAAGCCCACGATAATCTTCCTCTCACGACCAATACTTGTTTTTGTAGGGGGAACAAGATAGACGGGAAGACTCTGCACTCTCATTTTCTTGTCCTTTCTGCAAAAACAAAGATAAGTTACGACAGGAGATGAATCGGAAATATGTTTGCGAATCGAGCCCAAAGGTTCCTGTCACATTTCTACGTATGTACCTACTACGATAAAGATGATCTTGATCAAAGATCTCATGGACACCCACTGAATTAAACCTGGGACCTCTCGCTTGTGAGACAAGTTTGCTTTCGATTTCCCCACCACCGCCGTCTAGAGGGATTGAAGGGCGTGGGAGAAGGCTAAGGTGAAAGGTTAACCCCTTCAGTCCCGTGACGCAGTTTTATATATTCTACCTTCCGTACAACGATTTTATTCAACATTAGGACGGACCTCTAACAATAAAGAGATAAATGAAGAAAGTCTCTCCAAAGCTGCATAACGTCGTCTGGTGGTAGCAAGAACTCGTTAAAAATCACGTCACCACGTGAAAGTGGTTAACCCAAGCCGTAATCAGCGGGGGCCGGCAGGCATTCAGATGAAAGGGCTGGTCACGACGTTATCTTGAAGCTCTTTGTACGGAATGATGAGAGACGGAGAGCAATAGGAGATGATAGACGGAAAAGAAGGGCGGGAAGAGGACAAGAGATGGAATACAGGGGGTTGGAAGAAGATGATATGTGGAATAGAAAGATGATAATGGGATAATGGATGGAATAAGGAGGGAAGGGATAACCAGTGGAATAGAGGGGTGGGGAGGGGTATGACAGGTGGAACAGAAGGGTGGGAAGCGTGGGTGGCAGGCAAAATAGAAGCGAGGGAAGGGGGATGGCAAGTGGCATGGAAGGGTGGGAAGGGTATGACAAATGAATCAGGAGGGATAGAAGAGGAACGACACCTTGCCAAAAACCTTTCTAACAATTTTACTTCATCATCTTTCCCTCCTCTTTTCCGCCCTGATGGCTCTGTAGTCGTTTCCTTACTGAAGAAACAGAACTCTTCACTCAGACTTTCTCCTCCAATTATACTTTATAAAAACAAGGCATATGGGCCCAATGAAGTCCCTCCTGTTGTCCTCAAGAACTGTGCTTTTGTGCTGACACCCTTTCTAGGTAAACTCTTTCACGTTTGTTTGACAAGTTGTACCTTTCCTTCTTGCTGGAAGTATGCTCTCATTCACCCTGCCCAAAAGAAGGGTGACCTTTCCCAGCCTTCTGATTGTCGACCTATTGCTTTAAGATCCTGTATTTTTGAAGTTTTTGAATCTATTCTTAAAAGAAAAAAAATGATCACCTTTCCTATCGCAACCCTCCTTTTGATTGTCAGTATGGGTTTTGCCAGGGACGCTCCACTGGTGATCTTCGCACCTTCCTTTCAGACTCCGGTTCGTTCTCGTTCGGGAATATTTGCCATTGCACTTGGCATCTCAGAAGCTTTTGATTGGCTCTGGCATAAATCTTTAATTTCCAAACTGCCCTTTTACGGTTTCTATCCTTCTATCTGCGCCTTCATATCTAGCTTCCCCTCTGGTCGTTATACATCAGCTGTTGTAGATGGTCACTCTAGAGATATCATTAGCTGTGTTTCCCAGGAATCTGTCCTGTCACCAACTCTCTTCTTTCTGTTCATCAGCTATCTAAGTTGTTCA
>JAGKTI010038682.1:0-10681 GCA_018397915.1 Birgus latro | reverse complement strand
CTTACCAGTGCATGGGGCAGTCCTTCGAAATTCATTTGTCGCTGTGAAGTCTCCAATCAGTCATTTTCCTCGACTCCCCAGCCTACAGCGTCACAGTTTCCTCTGATGTAGCCCATTTTATAAAACTACCTCACTTTCAAGCCTTTGTGTGGCAGAACGTCATTTAGTTGTTTTATTGCATTAGATCCAGACGATTTAGTAAGGCGAGAGATACATCTGCTATAAAAATGGTCAAACAGCTGGTATCAGGATCAGTGACTGGATGCGTGACATGTGGGTCCATTGTATAACTGAGGATTTTCCGTGCCGTGATTTTGATGGGTAGGTAAGAAGTGAACGATATATCTGACTTTCTCGTGACGTTATTGGAGGCAAGTATTGGGGGAGAAAGTTATATTTATACCTCTTCTCCTCTCCCTTCCCGTCCTTACCTTATCTTCCCTTCCTCACCTTCCCTCTTCCTCCAGTTGTCAGCCTGATTTCGTAACGCCTCGCTACCTGAGGACCAGACCAGACAAGGAAATAGGATTTATACATTCCCTCTCTCTCTCTCTCTCTCTCTCTCTCTCTCTCTCTCTCTCTCTCTCCTTATACAGAATATACAGAAATATAAATAGACCAATACATATCTCACATGACCTATAATGCCTTTGTCTAATACCAGCTTGGTGATGCAATGTTGTTCCCGACTCATTATACAGCAGACAGCCCCTCCCCTCTATGAAAAAGGCCTTCTATTAAGTCTTGCTTTGAGTTCTGAGCAACGAAAATTAAAGTGTACAAAGCAGATTTATCGTACAATGCTTGCCGTGTAGCGGGTTGCATTACTTTTGTGGGAGTGAGGGTTGTAGGGACCGAGAGATTTAAAGATACACATTACTCCTTTATTTCCGTATGCAGAAGATTATGTACCTGCACATATTGTACATTTATTTCTTTTGTACTTTTGCCAGCAAGTTTCTTACATGCTAAGTTATAATTCACCTTTTACTGTATGTTCATTACTGACCTTTAATTCTAAATGATTGAGTTTCCTTCTTGCTATATCCCAGAGCATTAGTGTGTTAATGATATTTTCTTCATTATTATTCATATTATTATTTGTATATACTTCGCAGTGGACACGTACTGCAGCCGTTCTCCGTGTTCTACGCCCATAGAGTTTATCATTGGTCATAATTTCCTTTTTTCCCTAATGTTCTCCAGTTAGACTTTTTTCTCCATGCCCTGTCCTCTTTGATCACTCTCTTCTCTTTTTGTCCCTCCTCTGTTACTCTGTTTTCCATTTACTCTCTCCAGTCAGCTTCCTTTCCCTCTTTTTTTTTTTTTTTTTTTTTTTTTTTATTTTCTTTTTTTTTTTCTTTTTTTTCTTTTCTTTTCCCTTTTTTTTTTTTTTTTTTACTTTTATAACTTTCTGTAATTTTTTCTTATTTTTCCCTTCAGTTTCCTCTACTTCTTTCTCTTACTTTCTTCTGGACGCCATATTGCATTCATCGTCTCTTGTGTACCAGGTCCTATTTTCTTCCCTTCCGTTTATCTTACCTTTCCCACTCCTCCCCTCTCTTCCACATCTCTCTTTCCTTAACGTCCACCCTTCTCTTCCGTCACCATTATCATTTATCACAGACATTTCTTATCCTCCTGTATTTATTTCATTCGTCTTTTTCTCTTCCATTCCACGTTGTTCCTTTCTTCATCTTCTGCATAACTGTCTTCTGTTTCCTCCAGTCGTTACTTTTATTCCTCCTTTACGCCCTTCCTTCCTTTCCTTAACACTCTCTTTCAGTTTTATGTCTCTCATCACGCAGTTTTGTCTTGTGTCGTCACTCCTCATGAATCCTCCTCATTGTTCTTTCACTGTTCTTTCATGTGCCGTTCCTTCTTCCTCATTCTGTCAAGTTGTAATCTTTATCCGCCCTCTCTGCTGCTCCTCTTCCTTCCATTCATCCCCTTTCTTCTTTTCTCTACCATTTCTCTATCTCCTCCTCCACATAACTCGATAACGCAGACTCTTGGAATCTCCTCTTCTCCAATCCCGGAATTTAGGGGTTCTAGCCAGGCCTCCTCTTGGCTTGTTTGTGCTCAAGTGTATGTGAATCTCTGTTCCTGTGACGGTGTGTTTGTGCTCCTCTGTTTGTGGGTCTCTGTTTCTGTGACTGTGTGTGCGTGCGCCTGTGTTTGTGGGTTTGTGCCTCGAGTTTGTGTTTTTGAGGTTGTGTGTTTGTGGAATTCCGTGCTCCAGTGTCTGTGTGTTCGTCTGAATGTTTGTGGAACTGTGTTTGCGCCCCACTGTCTGCGTGTTTGCCAGTCTGTCTTTGTGTGTTTGTGCTCCAGTATCTGCTGTATGTGTTTGTAAAAGTTTTTGTTTGTGGTTGCTGTAACTTTATTCAAGCTAATGTGTTTGAGAGTGTGCTTGGGATTGCTTGCGTTTCCAGTTGTGCGATATAAAAACAAATAAATAATAAGATAAACAAGTAAATTAATTAATGTATAAATAAACTTTTTTTTTTGTGACTGAATTTGGTTGTTATAATATGTGCATGTGATTCAGAATTATTTAGTGACTGCATTAATCTGTGACTGCTTTTTAATTTTTTTTGCAATTATTGTCTGGTTTCATGGTTATCCTTTTTTTATGTAATTTCTGATTATTTTGTTATTTAATGTAGTTCTTAATGTCAGTGTACTTAATTGTTTCTGCTTGTGTTGACCACTATTTTTATGACTGTAATTGTTTCTATTCCTGCTCCTGTGATTGTCGCAACTTTTGATCAGCATCATGAATGGTCTTGCAGTGAACCAGTCGTGTACTTTTGGTGATGCTTTGTCGCTTTATTTGAAACGGTTTTCCGCATTTCTGTGTGTGTGTATGTTTGGTTGTGTGTGTGTGTATGTGTGTGTCCATCATCGAACCCTTTTTCGCCTTATCGAGGGCGTAGAAACCTGAGTTAAGGCTATTCTACCGGTCCCGACATTTAAGACAAGAGTAACCACTCGCCCTTCCCTGAGTGGCTTTAGTGATCAATAAACCCCAGCCACCCTCAGATACTAACCCATATAAGCCACATCCAGTCTGAGGGACTTAACTCACTAGAACTCCAGTTTTCTACTTGATTGTATGGTGTAATAAATGGCTTCTTGGGTTATATTAAACCACTTGCCTTGCCACCCAGTGTAGAGTTACCTTCAGGTTGCACTACATTTGAGGAGATTATGGTGTAATAGGAAAAATAAATCTCTGAGGAAAAAGTGTTAGGGAGTGTGCCAGGGCAACGAGAATATAAGTCAATGTCTGGGCACTGAACCATATATTCGTAAGCTTGGCAGTATATATATTTTTTCGCTTTTCCGTTGTTATGTATTTCGCATATTACTTTTCATGCATATCCTTTAAGTTACTTATAACTTTGCACAAATTAATGGGAAGAGAAATATAGTGAATAATAAAACAGTACAGTAAAACAGTATACCTACGAGTACTAAACAGAAAATAATGTAATAACCAGAGAAATGGTACAATACACAACAATAATGACATGCATTTCAGTGTCGCTTTGCAAAACAATAATATGGTGCAATAAAAAAGGGCAAGGTCCACCTCTGACGCGCCAGAAGGCCAGCATCACTAGCCCGGCTCAGCCAATACGGGATGAGCAAAGATCTGGCAACTGGAACTTCTACTCGTACTTTACAACGCGATTCTAATTTTCGGTAACTGCGGCTATAGTTAGTTGTTTTACCTCACTATTATATGAAAAAAAAAGTATTAATGTCCTGGTATTAGCAAAAACTGTAAATGACGGTGTGTAACTGTTATCTCAGTTCCTTGTTTAAGCATTATCGTCGCCACATCTATATATCATCCTGAAGCACAAATAAAGCATGGCAAAAGTGAAAGATTGACCACCTTTACTAACTCCCAGCAGAATAAAAACTCTATAGCGTAAGTAGCAATGTAATAACAGAGATGATACGCCCACGATATGGTAAAGTAATTTAAGACAAAATAAGTCACTGAGGGGAAAAAAAATGTGCTAATGCGTCTGCTGGCCCAATGAAAAGACAGGCCAGCGTCTAAGCATTTAGTTGAATTCTAATACGTATGTGAGGCATTTCATCGCCTCTTCCTCTTTGATAATGTTTAATGTCGGAGCATCTCTAGGAGGAACTCTTTTAGACAGTGTCGCCTAAGGCAGTTGAGTGGTTCAGTTATCCAAACTCCATTTGGTGCATCAGTTTAGCTCCCTGATAATTTTCACATACAAGGTGGTTCACTCTAGCGAAGCCGAACATCGTACTTCACTGTGGGTTCTTAAGGATTTTCACATGTAAGGTGTTTCACTCTAGCGAAGCATCATATGGCCTCGCATCGCTCTACTCCTGTACTTGTTTTGTATTTTCACCATAGTTTTACTTGATTCTGCTTATGACGTGCCATTCATTGATAAGACTATTGCACGAATTTAGTAAAAAAAATGCTGTATAACATGATAATTAGTACAGTAAAAGATGAAAGAGAATAACCGCCGATGATTCGTCCTCAGTCCCCCCGCGTGGCAAGCATCACCGACCCAGCTCAGCCACACGGGCAAAATAAAGATGTCACAGCTGGAACTAATAATGGAGAATCCAAAAGGCGTTACTGATTTCTTTAAATCAGACTTTACTGATCTACCAGAAGACCCGTCGACATGTCGTAAAAATACCCCCGCTAATACCAATACACCAGTCCTGTATGAGACAGCCCTAGCATGTATTCAGTATGGACGGTGGGTGTTAGCGCCGAAGTGGTGACATGTAGAGGTGTTGGGAGGACTGCTGGGCCTTGATAGCTGGCTGTGAAGCCTATGCCCAGCGTTGGACACATAAAAAAAAAAAACTTATTACCAGTTGGTTATTCTCAGGGTGTGGTGACAAATAGTTGCAAGTTAGATACACATACGTCCCCATCCAATTGTTAGTTCCAAAACCCTAGCTGATTGTACCAGTAAACCTGTATGTAATGGTTCTTTACGTGAAACATTATCATGTGATTATAGCCACAAGTCACCCCAAAATAAAAACATAACAGATATGATGGAAGTAGCTGTTTAGGAAAGAACATGAGACAAATATACTGCATTGTCTCATATACCGGGCAGTAAAGTCAACCGATTACATCAATGTTATCACAAGACAGTCCTCTTCAGCACCAGACTTCCTAGCATTTAATCCGGACTTTTCTTGTTATGCCTGTCCTTCATATTTCTCTCGTTTTCTGTGTCAGTCTGTCTTTAACACGATATTATTTGGTTTAAAATGTCTTCCTTTTTCCCTTCTTACCATTCTTATCTTTGCCTTATACTTGTGTCTTTCTTTGTCTCTAACATATTCCTTTCAGCCGTCAACTTTTAGGGGGATGGATGGTGGGGGGGCTGTTTCTTTTCTGGTTTCACTCTCCTCTGTTTCTCTTTTCTCCGCTCCATATTTTCTTTTTCCCGTTTATCCATTATCTTTTTCCCATAACTTACCTTTCAATTTTCCTCTGTTTCACCCCATCATTCCTTGACTGTTTCCTTTCTGTCTTTCATCTCGCTTTACCTTCCTTTCTCTCATAACTTTGCCTTTTTCAGCATCCATCCTTTCACTGATCTTCCCTGCATCGTCTGTCCTTGTCTTGCTTTACCATGACTCTTCTGCATTGCAATTTATCTTTTTGTATAAGGTTTGTGTTTCTCGTCTCTGCTTACCATTACTTTGCCTCTCTGTGCCTACTCCTGCCCTGCCCCTTTAAGTTTTGTTCCTTTGATATATCACATGTTCGCTAAGAGCACCTGCTGTCAGCGCCCTCATCCGTTCTCTCTCTCTTCTCCACCCAGCGCTCTCTTTATCATGTTTCTTTTCTTCTTCCTTCTTTCTCTTTGTCCCTTCCCCTCTTCAGTAATACTTTCTTTCATTAGACTCGTTTGTCACGCATATTCTTTGCCCTTTCTCATTTATCTGTCATATTCATTCATTTCTTGCTCTCTCCCTAGCTCCTTCCTCTTCTTAATGTCTCTCCATCTACCCTTGTTAAATATTTAAGAAATCCTTACTCCTCAGAGATTGGGAAGGTAAGATACAACAGTATTTTACTATACTTAGGTCGGAGCCACATGAGTCTGTTTTTTCTTAAAGAGTATCCAATTTCTAAAAAAATATTTAGTCAGATTTTGTCCCATCATTTGTCCTCATAAATTATCAGAGAAAATATGAACTGGGTTACGAGAGGCTATATATCAGTAAAGCAAAGAGGATACTGTCCTATACGCTTCCCTTTCTTCTCCTCCTTTTTCCTCCCAACCCTGTCCAAGACCCAAGCTCACAAGAATTTCCGCTTTAATAATAATGAGCATACAAAATGTTCTGTCATATTCTGCCGCGGACACAGGTGAAACGATAACATAAAACAGATAAGCATCACGAACACAGCTGAAAGAGGGGAACACGCCTCTATTTTACCATCAAGGGCCATCAGCCTAACAGTGTACAGGCTAATAAAAGATGAGATATTTGAGGTAGAGAGTAGAGGGAAACGAGAAGTGAGGGAAATAGGTGGTGATTATTAATGAATGCCAGTATCTGAGGAAAAATGATTAAACCTTCTTCAGCAGTGAATTAGTTTGCATATTCCTCAGACTAGCACTAGATTTTATTCAAGTTGTGAAAGAACTGTAGCTGGGAGGGGGTTAATGAAGGCGATATCTAACGTCCCCCGTTCCAGTTGTCTACCCTACGCTGAATAAAACTAGACTAAAAAAGAAAAGAAAAGAAAAGACGCAACTGGATTCACGTGGTTAAGGATGAGCATGTGCGAGAAAGAGACTGTGAGGGTGAAGGAAGGATAGCATAGGGGAACAAGGATATAAAGAGCGTTTGAAATGTAAATAATGTATTAAGTCAAATGTAAACGTTTTCCATAAGGTAATAAATTTTCCGGGTAGTTAATTTTCATTCACATATATGTACTTAATCCCAGATCTCTCTTCTAAACCTCCCTGCCCCACCCACACGCAGGCATGCCATACATAAAAACCAAAGGAATATGAGAAGCGTAACGGGACTGGCTCCAATCAACAGTGAATTTGTGGTCCGTCATTCAGAAAAACGCATCACCGTACTTTGTCACTGTGTTTCCTTTTAGTGTAGCGTTTTGCGCATGTTGTAGTTACAGGTTACATTTTTATATTTTTTTTTCTTTTGTAGAATAAGAAACCAATAACTCGTCGTTTATTTAGAACTATAAATAAAAATGAACATATATATATATTTTTTTAAATGACAGGGCTTTACACCTTCCATAACCTAGCTGTAAAATTAAGTACATATATTGAACTATCGTACCTGAAATGTTAGGTTTATTGGTGTGTTATGACTTTTATTACATTGAGTTTATTCTTCCCATGCTAAAGTACTGGACGTTACCTTGAACTGTAGGGTGGCCACCTCGGCTAATATTTTGTCGCGAGAATAAAGGAGCAACATAGCTACTCATTGACTGTAATTTTGCGTTATGTGAATTTCATGACAATAACTGAGCTACGCAGCATTTTTTCACACAAATCATTTCCCAAGGGATAACTGAAAACTGTGGTCACCCCTACATGATACATTACTTTACCTGGGACTGAGGGGAACAGAAAAAGTTGTTGATGATCAGTCATGTTAGCAATGAAGAAGGCACAAGGAGAGGAGGGAATGATTGAAGGTGGGAGTGAAAATGTTTTGTCAGTAATGAAGAAGGAAGATGAGGGTTGAATGATGTAAATTAAGCATGATATTAGTCTAAGAAAAGCCTTTGTAACGCCATAATCGGAATTTTGAATTAAGGAAACGTTTTGTAGCGTCTAGCCATGTATTTGTTGTGGTGGTAATCATGGAGGAAGTCCCTGTGGTCACTGGTGGGTGGCTTAGTATGGAGGACGGCTGGCTGTGGTAACTGGGGAGAGGGCCCCAGAGCGCCCCCTCACACGTACGCCCTCACTCCAGACTTACATCACACCCGCCTCTCGCCCCCTCTTCCCCTGCCTCGCCTCACCTTGCGCACGCACCACACCACCACCACCACACCTAATACCAACATATTATCACCTCATTTTGTAAATTCTTTCTTTCAGACAATCTCCTTCTTAGGCTATATTCTTGTACACATTATATATGTCTTTGTTTCCCTCTACTTACTTGTTTAGTAACCTTATGATTTGAGCCCATTTGCATTTGTGTTCTCGCTCCTAATTCACTTTGCAAGCAACTTTTTTCAGTCGCTCACTTCTGGTCTCACGTCAGCGTCTTGCACTCCCGCTACTTTTCCGTAAGCCATTATTTGCACTGAGCATATATTCCCTTCTCTTCGGTGCCTTTCTGCCCTAAATATTAATTATTTCGTAGTCCTCTCTCTACGGTATTCTTCAGACGCTGCTCAGGCAAAAACCCAAATAAGCGCTCCAGTCGTGTAATCGAAGAGTATCTGATGCGAACTTCAGAATTAAAATGAGTCCTCCAGATATGAACTGGATCACAGAATACTGGATTTAGTCTGCCCATACTGCTAGGCACAGACGGGTCTTATTCTTACTGGAAAAAAAAAAAAAAACAGTCTGATTAACAGTATGTTCCTTGGCTTCAGCAACAAGGAAATATTTCATGTATTAATATACCTTGTGGCTTCAGCATCAAGGAAATATTAATACATTAGTAACATAAATTACTAAAAGCCTGACAAGAATATTGGACAAAATTCTACATAATACCAACATAATTGAAACATTTATACTGTATTATCCTGGGATTATTGCATGATTTTAGGAATTTACCAAATAACTTGTATTGCAGTGCTACTGAATCCATCATGTCTGACACTTCTTTACCAGCGCTTGTTTTCTCCCACAACAAATCATTTCATCACCCATTACCTCCTTACACCTACCTTCCCCTCAGTCCTGTACTCTATCCAACCCCGCTTCTCCCCACCCTTCCCGCCACAACCACCAAATCACCTCCACTACCCACCTCGCTACTCAACCACAGATCTCTTCTCACTTCGCTAATTACTTCCGTGTTCTGGTACCCTTCCTCGGACGCTTACACTTTTTTTTTTTTTTACCGGCCGTGATCGTGAAGCTGGTATTGTTTTCAGTTTGTCTGTCTGTCTGTGTGTCTGTTAGCACGATAACTTCGCAGCCGCTCAAGATATCTTCACAATATTTTACAAGTGTGTAGTAGGGCTGAAAATCTCGGACGAGTTCGAAATTGGTGAAAGTGGGGCAAGATCAGTCCGAGCCGCGCTAGATATGTAATGGCTCGCGGCTGGTGTGATTCTCCCGTAGGGGGGGGGCTTTTTTTTTTTTTTCATTTATTTGTTATTTCAATTCGGAAGGTTCTAATTCAGTGATCTGTTAATGAATAACTAAATGATAACTTTTTGAAAATATATGATGCATTTGTCTTTGCTGAATTACCGTACGTCCCTTTCTCTGTCTTCATCTGTCCCAGTGAATTAAACCACACATCTCCCGGCCTGTTTGATACCACCTTGCTTAAAATACTGTCTTTTCTTGTTTATGTTCCCTGAGACAGTATATCACAATATTTTAATGATTTGTATTACAAGTATAAGTTCTTAGTATTTGTACACATATACTTTTCTTCTTCTTCTTCTCCTCTCTCTCTCTCTCTCTCTCTGTATAGATATGTGTATGTATGTATATATATATTTTATCAATCACTTTTTCCATTTCCCTTGCACACAGTGGCTTGTTTTACGTTACTCCATTACATCCTTTTCATTAGCTTTATCAGTCGTTCAATAATATGTGTTGTATCTTTTCTCTTCTCATAGTCTCCCCATCATATCAGTTTTTAGGCCCCTTTTCTTAATCCTCATCTCTTCATATGCCCGTTACTTTCTCACTTTCCTTTCCTTAAACTTTCTCCAGTAACTTCATCCCTTTTCCCCCCCCTCCATCTTTTTCCTGCCCATGAAGAGCGTCCCTCCTGTCCCTTCGCCTCTCTCCCTCGCACCCATCCATCATCCACACCCTCCCTAACCCAATTTTACGGCAACCTGACCATAACACCCTCTTGCCCTGGCTGTCCCTTATGCTCTGCTCTTATCTTTCCTCACTACCTGCCAGCCAGATAACTTTCTTTGTGTTTCTTAGTCTCTCGTCCTTGCCTCTCCATTACTTTATACACTTTCCAAATATCCTTTCACTCGTGCTACTTTTCCACAGGTCTCTTTTTACATTTCCACTCACGTTGTGATCTATTTTGCCCTTCTGTTTTATTCTATTTCATGGGTTCTCTTCTCCCTCCGTTCGTCCCCACAGTTATAGTGGTTCCATTCCCGATCACCTCTCCCCTCGCGCACGCCTGACCTACTCCCTCACCTACCCGGTAAAAACCCTGAGTTTTGCCAGTACCTCATCTGTCACAACAGTTTGCGGAAATCAAAGTGATTTTTATTTAGGGAAGGGTGAATGATCTTTGGGAGGCTGACATATGCGTTCTCAGTATTTATAAGTACTCCTCGATACTCTTGCAGGTATGTTCTGGTAAGATGTAATAATTTTACTGTACAGGTATTTAGTGAAGGTGAGGCAGGACCATTCATTGCTTGTTTGTACTAGCAGCATACTTTGTAATGTTTTCTGAAACAGAGCAT
>JAGKTI010038681.1:0-10681 GCA_018397915.1 Birgus latro | reverse complement strand
TTCCAGGCACAGATTTGGGGGGTATACCCCCCTATTTTTGGTAGACCTGTGATTACATGTACATATAAGAGGCCAATATTACTTAATATATACTGTACAATAAATAGCTTATTGCACTTACCCATATAGTTATACTCCCATGAGCAAAAGAAGTAAGACTGCATATTATTATTATTATTATTATTATTATTATTATTATTAATATTTTTAAACAGTTAAGTGGAAATTCTGCTAGAAATCATGCACCTTATTTTCAAAAGTGCTGGACCCAGCCCTGGATTCCTAACCCTTTCTCAGCTTAGTAGATGGCCAACTGTTATCAGAGTTGAGGGTTGATTTGACTAACAACCAGGGACTCATTCCTTCCTCTTAAGGTTTATCTAATTTCATGCTACCACAACTTCGTGTTAAGTTGTGAGAGTGGCCCAATTCTGTCAGATGAACACATACCAATTACTGTACAGCAAGGATTAGTTTTGAGGATGAGGTGCACGAAAGGGTACAGGGGGGAAAATTGCTTTCTGGTACACTGTGGATGGTGATAAGAATGGACTGAGCATAAAAGTATAGGAGTCGCTGCACAGCAGCGCAACAGTATTGCGATCCCCACCCTAACACACATTAGGTGACGCATGACCTTGCTGGAAGGGCACAAACATGTGTCACAGGGGTGGAAATGATTTATCTGAGTTGAGCATGTGCTGATGGAGACGTACAAAGTAACACACGGATATATGAGGAAGTTCAGGAGGAGTATGGTGTTCTGGATGTACTAGAATGTGTCAGAAGGTTTGGCCACGCAGAGCGGACGTAAAGTGAGAGATTCATTAGAGGAGTGCAACTTATGAGTGAGACGGACGAGGAGGGGGAGGCTGAAGATGGGTGGTGATAGGGTGAGGAGGTATACCTATAAGAGTGACGCGTGATTGAGAGGAGGCAGTCTCATGATGGGGGGTAGACCGGCTTCACGTTGGCGACCACACATCTCCGGGATCAAGGCGTCCGGCTAATAGACGGACTTATTCAGGTCCGTTTATATTAATAATCCTTCGTACTACGTGCATCATGATCTCCACTGTAGAAAACGTCAACGACTCTTCATGAAAGAGCAAGAAACGCTTCTACGAGCTCATTAACGAAAAGTTTCATTTCATACTTTGCCTAAGGCCTCATTATCAGGTGTGTGTGTGTGTGTGTTTTGTCTGACGGACTTCAGGTATCTTTTCAATTATTTTTCCGTCGCTAAAGCTTCATTTAATTTGCTTGACTAGTTTGGATATTATCGGCTACGAATGTCCGCAAATTATAGAAGAACGCCTTATGATTCTTCCCCCCCCCCCTCTCTCTCTCTCTCTCTCTCTCTCTCTCTCTCTCTCTCTCTCTCTTGCGCTCATCACTCAGGAGGCCTTACTGATGTGCAGTTAGGCCTCGTTATTAAACTGCTTTCCTCCTTTCCTATAAAATACATATCATGATATTTTGGGTGGGAGAGGGGCATGTAGGATGAGCAGACGGCGTTCTTCCGCTTGACGAAGTAGTGCGATCTGTATAGCCCATGGTAGTCATTCATGTTCTTATTTTTGGATAAAATTTCGTTTCCTACAACTTTCCCATTAATTCTGGACATGACTTGAATAGCATTTTGGTCTTTTAATTCCCTTTCCTTTTTTGTGTGAATTTTCAAAACGCGTATGAATACAGTTCCTTGGTGTCTACTGTCCTCACCTCGTTGGTTACTCCTCGGGATTTCAAATCTGCATGTGTACAGCACGAAAGGGGGAGGAAAGTGATTCAGAATCAAAGGACTGGGAAACTTAAGACTTCCTGACTAAGGTGAGATCACAAAATTCATAAAGTAAAACCGCTGTAACTAGGGAAGCAGCTTCGCTTCCTGCAAGTTTCCCATTATTTCTGGACGTGATGAATAACGTTAGTCTTTTTAATTCCCTTTTCTTTTTTGTGATTTTTTGTTTTCACACGCCTATGAATAAAAATCCATAGTGTCTTCGAGTTTTTGAAACGAGGTGTGTTTATAATTACGTCTCACTCCCTCATATATTTCATATAAAGGAGGGAGGAAAGCGATTCAGAATGAACGGACTGGGAAACTCTAGGCCCATCTGACTAAGGTAGGATCACAAAATCCACAAAGTAAAAGCTCTGTAACTATGGAAGCATCAGGGGCGTATCTAGGGTTAACAGCGCCAATAGGGTAAGTATTAGAATTGCGCCCCTGATTCATGGAGGGGGGGGGGTCACCAGCCGCGAACATTGAAAGGGTTTGCAGCTGGGGGGTTTGGGGGGCGAAGAGAATAATATGAGAGAATAAGAGAATAATATAACGAAATGCATACGAGAATTTTATATGCATTTTCTTTGTATTTAACAGTACATCTTTCATGAAAACATAAATATTTTTGCTCAGAATCATATTATAAAAAATAACGTTCTTTGCAAAGCGATAAAAGAATAATTGCACTTTTTCATACTTTAACTCCAGATAAAATATACAAGTTAACAAGAAAATTAAAAATGAGCTTTCCTTGCTTTCAGCGAGGCAAATTGGTCAATGATGTGGTCAGTCATTTTTTTTTTTTCAGTTTCCTCTTTCTATATACTGAGCAAAGCAAGATCACACAGTCTGCCTTGACCCGTGGAGGCTCTCAAGTATGAAAGTATTAGTTTTAATTTGCTGAATGACCTCACAGCTGGCGATGGAAATTGCAACGCTAAGCATTATCTGAAGAGCAATGCGAAGATTAGGAAATATACTATCATCTCCGTACTGAACAATGAATTCAAGGAGCTCTTCAGGTTTTGAGATTTTTACATTGGTCTGACGCGAGAACAACATTCTGCAATCCAAAATTTCGTTATGTAGCTGGTGTCCATCAACATCGGAGCTGTACAGTTCCCCAAAATGTTCACACTTCTTTTTCAGGTCGTTGCTGTGGCCACTGTAAAATATACTCTTGACATCAAGACTTAACCCAAACTTGGCATCACTGTCATGCAAACGAGCAAACCTTTCATCCATTTCTCTGTGAAGGCGGTCAAGTGCTCCCTTCATGATTCTTTCCATTTCTTCCTTGGCTGTTAAACCAGCATCTTTTGACTTCTCATCAGCCATTCGTTTCTTTAGCCTCCGGCGTCTTTCAGTTTCAACATTCCATTCTTGACAGAGACGAAATCCTTCTTTGAGTGACTCACTGACCAATACTTCTCTTTCATCATCAAAATTATCTGTAAGAGCTTTAAAATCCAGGGCAGCATCATGGAAGTTCATATTCGGATCCTGCAGCCTCTTTTGAATACGGTCAATGCGAATGAGTATCTTATTCCAAAATCCTAGCAATGTCAGAAAATCAAAACTCATCATCCGGTTAAACAACTGCCTTGCTTCACTTCTCATTTCACTAGTCTCGTTTTCACTATCCATCATGTCCTGGAGAACATGTATCTTTTCAAGGTACTTGCTAACGGGCTTCACTGCTTCCATCCTTGCACTCCACCTGGTTTCTGATTCAGACTTAACAGGCACAGTGTTCTTTAACTTTACCAAGCGCTGTGTTGAACGAGAGAAGAATACATCGAGAGCTTCAAGGGTTCCAAAAAAAAATGTGACCATTGCTGCATCTTGCTTGGCTGCATGCACAAATTCAGTGAGTGATTGTCGCAATTCACAAACATTGCCAGGTTGTTTTTCTCACTTATTCTTTGCTGAACACCACTTCTATGTCCAGTCATCACCGCAGCATTGTCATAGGACTGTTCTGACAATCCTGTATGTCCATTTTATCATTTTCTAGCTGTTGCAAGATTACTTCAGCCAAGCTTTCAGCATCCTTCTGGCTTATCAAGATAAAACCAAGGAAAGACTGACAGACCGTTTTCTCTCAAAATCAACTTCCACATACCTCACTACTTCTGACATCTGCTCACGGTGTGCCTGATCAGGAGCAGTCAAAAATGAGACCATAGTACTTGGCTTTCCAAATGCCTCTAAGCAGATTCTGCCGAACAGTAGATGCCATCATGTGAATGAATTCATTCTGGATATCTGGTGAAAGATAAGACATGGATCCAGGATGACTCTCCACATAAGTAAGGTGCTCTTTCATAACCGGGTCAAATACAGCCAGTAGTTTAAGTAAGCCAGGGAAATTCCCAACATTGGAGTCATTACCTTCCTCAAGTCCTCGCAAAGCCAGGCAGGTTCTGTGTCGCAAGGAATTTTATGCAGTGAAGGATTCTCATCAAGATAACACGCCACTTCTGCTTTTCCTTCTCAATTTGTAACTGAAGTTCAGCGTCAATCGTTCCTCTATTTTCAACCAAATATCTCCCCGTTTCCTTCCACCGAGTGAAACATTCCCGATGATTCTTAGTGCTTTCATGAACATTCATCCTTTCAGGTGCTTTCCAATGGCTGAATCCACTTTCCTGTTCCAATGAAGATTGGTGGTCTGACCGTGAGTAGAGAAGACAACAGATACAAAATGCAGACTTTTTTTTGGAGAGGAATAGACCAGCCATGAGCGATTCACTTCCTCACCACGACCATTTTCCAACTTCCTCTTGAACCAAGTTTTGGTTATTGAGCGGTTATGTTGGTAAAAAAGAACCCTCACTGTTTTGGAAATATTTCGAATCTAGCTTTATAACCAAATACAGTATCTCCCCATTTCCTTTCACTGAGAAACATTCCCGATGATTTTCAGTGCTTTCATGAACATTCATCCTTTCAGGTGCTTTCCAATGGCTGAATCCACTTTCCCGTTCCAATGAAGATTGGTGGTCTGACCGTGAGTAGAGAAGACACCAGATACAAAATGCAGACTTTTTTGAAGGGGAATAGACCAGCCATGAGCGATTCACTTCCTCACCACGACCATTTTCCAACTTCCTCTTGAACCAAGTTTTGGTTATTGAGCGGTTATGTGTTGGTAAAAAAGGACCCTCACTGTTTTGGAAATATTTCGAACCTAGCTTTATTATTTCCGTTCACAATGCATCAGGCAGAATTATTTTTCTAGTATCACTTCTGATACGACAGTTGTCAGGTTCAATCTCATCTGATACAGTCTCTTCAATAAATTCATCACCACCGTTACCATCGTCTTTCCCCACTAACATATCAGTGTTCTCTCTGGCAGCCTCATTCTTAGCCTTGTCACACTTCACATCCTTTTCAGCTTGCGACACATTTGTACTTGATCCTTCCTTGCATCCTAGTAAACTTGGAACGGGTGCAGATGGCTCAGTGAAATGTGTAGATTCTGTCGAACTACTTGTTCTGTGCTTATCAAAGAAAGGCATGAAGAACTGGCTCGATTTCTTGGCTTTTTCTTCTTCCAACTTTCGTCTCTTCTGTCCTTCTGCTCCACTTCCCTTCTTTTTCGTGAAAAAACGTTTCATGATCTTGCAAGTTACATACTACACTGAAATCAGGAAATGGCACTCTGTTAACTCGAAACCACGTCTAATCCATTAGGTTGATCTAAAAAAAAGTATGTAGTGAGTCAGTTATGTATTACCACTAACCAATATATCGGTATTCTCTGTCAGAAATGAGATCGGAATATCAGAAAGTCCACCATCCATGGCCCATGCTATCCACTTACGAGAGTGGTTGTCAACAATAAACGTTTCCTGGCATTCGAGTTCCTCGAAAATCATGCATGAAGTCTTTTACGTAGTACATAAGTGCTTAAAGTATTTTACTATTTATTATTATATCGTTATTATTTATAAATCATTTATGATATCAGTAAATCCACCATCAAGACTCGCATTTTCCTCAACAATGAACGTTGTTAATAACAGAAAACCAATCTGAGCATAGGGGTAATGTATTTATCTGTTTACACAAATTAGCTAACAGGAATTCGCTTCTTCCAAGGCAAATTTTAAAATTCATACAAAGTACTTTTATTACATAAAAATAAAGTCTACTATTTATTTATGTAAATGATGTCTGGGCAGATATTTAGGCAACATGCTTGATATATATTTTTGGTATTGTGACTTTGTGAGGTTTCCTTGAGGAAGTCACAAGCCCAAATTGGCGCCCCCCTTAAAAGTGGCGCCCAGGGCACGTGCCCTGCTTGCCCCACCTTAGATACGCACTGGGAAGCATTACCCTTTAGCTTTATACAAAGAGGGTAGATAACCTATACCGTACCTAACTTCTTGGATTTTGGTCTTCATATCGGATATAATAAAGAACTTCGTACTGATATAAAAAAAAAAAAATGTTAATGGTGTCTATATATAAAATATAAAATATGGTAACGTAGCTGGAAAAGGGTTAAATGATGATTAAGTACGAGTATTTGTTTTTGTTAAGAGTGCAAACATGATAATAGAAGCAACATTGCGAACAAATGTCTGACATTTCCCAAAGTTTGCCTCTTACGTTTAGTCATATATCTGCTTGTCCTTTTAACTTGTGAAACGAACGAACCATAGAACAAACACCTGCCCTCTGTTCGAATCGAACTCGCTTCGTACTGTAGCCATCTTTGAAGTAAACAACGCGTGTAAGTGTTGGGTTGGTTGGTGTCTGATGATTTTGCTCCTATTCTCTCGTGGTTGCTCGCCCACCAGTTTACAGTCTGAATGCTAAAATAAATCATTTTAAAGGCCTTAATAACTGAAAATCTGAGAAAGATGTAGGCCCACATACTGTACATGTATAATAAATTTCAGGTCAGTCGGTCAGAATGTAAGACCGTGGCGACAGTGTAAAAAAAAAACTTTCAGTAATGTAATTAGGATTCCATAAGCTAATTAAATACTGAGATAAAAGTGTATCATAAATGAACTGAATTACCCCATTATGAGGCGGAATAACAGGGACATTGGCAGGTAAAATTGTAAGAAAATCTATCTATAGACAGAGCGTTAAACGCCTTTATCGCGTAAAGGTTGGCCACAAAGAAATCGCCTCCATGTTGCCCTGTTCGCAACCATTTCGCTGCCCTCCTCCCAACTTACATCCCCATCTCTCATATACTTTTCTACTCCATCCCTTCGTCTCATCCTTGGTCTCTCCCTCCCTCTCCCCCTCTCCACTCCACCTCACATACAATCTCCTCGTTAGTCTCTCACTCTCCAACCTCATCACATGGCCAAATCACCTCAGTGTATTTCTCCTAACGTTTTCCATCACATTCACGCCACAACGCTCCTTCACTTCCTCATTTGTGGGTCTGTCTCTCCATGCAACTTCACATGCTCCTATCTAATAATCATTTCCACTACTCTCACTCTTGACTTGTATCCATCCAACAAGGTCCAAATTTCGCTTCCATACGTTTGAGTGGGGCTCACAGTATTGTCATGCTGCAACTTTTTTACCTCCATGCTCTCTTTCCAATTTCTTATCACTGCTTTCAGTGAACCAACAACCTTTCTTCCATGCTGTACCCTTTCAAGCACTTCACCCTCCAAACTTCCATCCTTACTCACATGTAGGCATAATTCTGTCATGGAAGTGTCATAATAAATTAACTAAGTATACAAGCTAATATGCAATATTGGCTGATTACATGTTATTTTTACAGTGCAGAATTAATGGTGGATGAAATAACAAGGCAGAACGTTATTGAATTCAAAGGGTTAAATTGCAAAATTAGTATTAGATGGTATATGGTACAATAATTATTGACTGATTTAGAGAAATAGCAGAAGAATTAGTTGGAGAAGAACAGGGAGGGTGCAGGATGAGAGGAGGTTGTGTAGATCAGGGCAGTGGGTGTTGGAGTGGCCCTAATGAGAAACGGCAGCATCTGGAAACTTCCTGTTCTGTTGTTTGCAGATGATTCTGTATTGTTAAGTAAAGATGAAGGGGAACTGCATGGCTTGGTGAATGGGTTTGGAAGAGTATGTAAGAAACGGAATCTAAATGTGAGTCTAGGGAAGAGTGAAGTTATGGTCCTCGACAGAAATCAAGTCACTGAATGCACAGTGATGCTCGATAATGGAGAAATGGAAAATGTGAGTGCATTTAAGTACCTGGATAGTGTGGTAAGTAAAGATGTAGTAAGGATGCAGGTTTAGAGGATGAAGTGTTTGAAAGGGTTCAACAGGGAAAGCAGCGGTAAAAGTAGGGAAGTGAGCATAGAAATAAAGAAGTCGCTACATGACAGTATTGTGATCCTCACTCTGACGTATGGAAGCGAAGCAACCTTGTTGACAGGACACAAGTCAAGAGTGAGAGTAGTGAAAATGAGTTACTTGGAAGTAGCATGTAGAGTTAGATGCAGAGACAGACTGACAAATGAGAAAGTGAAAGACGGGGGGAAGTGGGTGTGATAGAAAGTGTTAGAAGAAATGCAATGAGGTGGTTTAGCCATGTGGAGATGATGGAAAGTGAAAGACTAACGAGGAAAGTATATGTGAGATGGAGGGGGGGGGAGAGGGAGGGTGATACCGAGGATGAGATGGAGGGATAAAGGGGGGTGTAAATCGGGGGAAGGGCAGCGAAATGACAGGAGACAGGGCGACGTGGAGGCGATTGTTTGTGGCCACCTCCTGCTTGATTAAGGTGTCTGGCAGTAGGTAGATAGAGAGTACTGGATGGTAAAACATTTGCTTTAAAATTTTCCAGTATTAGATGGAATAACATGCGTCTTAAAATTTGCCAGCATTTTGCAGAATTTATTATGAAACACTTTTAAGGAGCCAAACTTCCAGAATACAGTAAGAGGCACAGTGGTAGAAATTTAACAATAAATCTGACAATTACTGTTAAATGGCTTATTACAGATTAAGTACTGATAGTCTTTAGAATGCTAAATTAATGTTAGTGACTAAACTAACGTGTCTAAACTAATGTCAGTGTCTAAGTTACTTCATATAAGTAACTTGGACACTGACAGCTAGGAATGGTTTACTCAAATAATAAAACATACTAACTTGCAGACTTTATTAATCTGCGCTTTTCTTTAAAGTGCACTGCTGTTAGACTGTGGCAGAGAGGAAATGTCATAATCAGTCAGTAGGCTAAAGCAGCAAATAGTAAACAGTATTAGGTGATTACTGATTATGCACTGATTATTTTTAAGAGTGCAAAACTAGTATTAAATGCAGTGTCATGGGCATTGGCAGATAAAAGATATAAGCTTATAGAGTTAATATTTTCAAGAGATGATTTTCGCTGTTGTGCATGATGGAATAACGGACCTGCTGAGACATAAGAATATAATCTATATATGATTAAAAGTACAAACTTACGGCAAAATTTTGCTGAGTAGCCATTTTAATAAAAAAAAAAAAAATACTGTACATGACCAGTGTTACACGGAATAGCAAGCACGTACTACACAGGAATACAAAAATTATATGGCAAATTTATTTCTTAGCGAAGCGTAATAGACTTATCTTAGTCAAAAACGGATAGAGAAATGTCAATTGTATTTTAAAAATTTACTTGTATATGAAGATATGGATAAATTCTTTCCACAACACAAAGCTGTTATTGCGAGATTAAGGAGCACATTGTTAGACAGAAATGCTATAAAAAATTTACTCTCAAACCAACATGAAGGTAGACTAAACACTTGTCTATATGTCTACTGTATTTGCCCTCTGGCAAAGTGGAGTTTCACTTCTCTCTCCTGTGTGATCACAGCACGGTAATTTATCCTTAATAACACTTTTCGCAGATTGATTAGAGTCCCTACTACTTCAGCAGGTATATATGGTGTCTTTGGTTATATTTATTGAGTATGCTAAGAAAATCCGCAAGAAAAGGTGAAGAAAAACTAAACAAAAATGTGGGATCTGGTAACTCTGCTTTACCTGGGTTACCTCGGCCCAAGTATTTCATTCAGTGCTCAGCCCAGACTTCTAGAGGGAGGGTGTGTTGCGTCTTGCCGGTGAAATAGGAAATAACGCTTTCTCTCTCTCCAGGCGGTGATATCTTACAGTGTACGGCCACAACCACGACACAACGGCCGCCTGCGAGAGTGGTTTGGTGCAGCGCCGTGGTTCCCCCAGTGAGCCGTGATTGTGTTGAGAGGAGTGGTAAGATGTTGCCCTTAAGAGAGGAGTGAGTGAGGGAGGTTGGTCGGTGTGAGTGTTAGTGCGGTGGACCAGAGTGACCAGCGCCCAGAAAATCGCTCGTAAATCACAGTACTGTAAGGGAGATACTCGCTTGTTGGTGTGAAATAATACTTCGGGAGTCTAGAACCCACTCTTTCGTTTGCTTAAAAGAGGAAGAAAAAAAAAATACTTGGACAGTTCCAGAGCCTCTCATTTACTCTTCGGAAATATCACATCGACAATCCCAAATCCTCTCTCAGAAAATAATAATAGCCTTGGAGGGTAACTTGGCGAGGAAAATAGAAGTTAAGTTGTGGAAATAGTGAGCCAGCAAGAAAGAACTTTCAGTGGTGTTGCATTGACACTGTGAGCAGCTGTACAACTTGCCTTATCTCTTCACGCTCCAAACCCCCCCTCACCTTTTATCGCAGTTATCTCTGCACTACAAGCCTCCGCCGACAGGGATCAGGTGAGTAGAATGATGGAGAGAGAAATTGACAAGTCTATGGCGTAGATAAATTGTGTTTTATTTGTGAGTGGTGTGTGATATTAGGTAAATTTAAACTGTAGTTTGCATGGTTTTGTGTGTGTGTGTGTGTGTGTGTGATTTTCATGTATGAGTGAATTTTTA
>JAGKTI010038679.1:0-10681 GCA_018397915.1 Birgus latro | reverse complement strand
ATTGCTGGACAACAAGGGCTGTGTACGCGGGTGCATTGTCATGGTGAAGCACTCATTTGTTTTTGCGCCACTTGTCTGGACGTTTTCTCCTGAAGTCCTCCCACAAACGTCTCACATTGCATTGACAGTCTGTCCATGAGGAACGAATTCTTTATGAACAATGCCCCCCATGTCGAAGAGAGCTCTTAAGCTGACGCCCCTTCTTTCGGCGAGGTGAAGCTGGGTCTTCCTCTGCGATGACTGTTGTTTGGTTTTCGGGTCGTACCCATAACTCAGCTTTCATCACCAGTTAAGACACTGGAGAGGAAGCTTGGGTCATTTCTTGCCATTTCCTTAATCTGTGCAGACCTACACACGATGCTGCTTTTGTTCATCAGTCAGGAGTCTCAAGACAAACTTGGAGGCGATTTGTCTCATGTCAGGGTCGCCAGACAAAATGAATTGGCAAATTCCCTGCAATAGGCTAACAATGTCACAAACATCGAGGATTGTCCTCCTGCAATCTTCAAGGATGGCTGCATGAACTTTGGTCACATTGTCAGAAGTTAAACTTATGGAAAGGCGACCAGAACGTGTATCATCATCTGTTGACGTTTGTCCATTTTTAAAACGCTTAAACCAGTGGTAGGTTTGTGTAAACCCCAAGGTGCTGTCACTAAATGCTTTTTTTTTTTTTTTTAACATTTAATGAATTTCTGCTGCATTCTTCCCGATTTTCTTACAAAACTTGATGCACATACTGTACATTGCTCTTTCACGTCATTTTTGAGGCCACAAAATTTGCAAGCTAACCCAAACACAGTGATATAAAAAAAACACACACATGAAGCGAACGCATCCACCCTGCACAACGCTACTTGCTACACTAAAAAACGAAGGGTGCATTCACTGCCACCTTGCATCCACACACCATACAGCAAGCGGTTTCTGCCCTGCTTCCAAATTTTGGAAACATTTGGGTAGCACCTTTGGGTGATTGCTATCGTAGGATAGTGCTCTTTATTGTTGAGGCTGAACACTTTGAAAAGTGCCTTGAATTAGTAATATATATTCGTAGTGCCTTGAATTTCCTGGGGGTTGCTTCCCACAGACATTTAGTTCCCTTGTATTTAAATTCAGTTGTTATAAATACTGTGTGAATGGAGGATGCCTTTAGGCACATGGACTTTTTTTTATTTCCTTTGTTTTTTCTTCATTATCTCTTGAAAAAAAAAAAGTTCTGCCATGATGCCACAAACACCAGCTGCTCTACCACTTTTCAGCCTCTCCACTGCTTGCTTGAATTCCTCTAGAGATGGCACGGTGTATGAGAGCAGCCAATGGTTTACACAAGCCAACGGAAGCTTTTCACTGTTAGGCTCAGCTAAATACAGTTGCCAAAATTATTCAGCCCAATGAGCCCTATACTCACTGGCCCCAGACGCGATCCATCCATCTGCTATCTCAACAGAGTTAACCTGAGAAGCGTGTCTGAAGTGGAGCTTCTTCAGGGCTTGGTTATCAGGTCGACGGCCATTTACATGAAAATGGCCTTCCACCTCCTCAGCAATTTCCTTGACATATCTCTCCTTGTTGCATCTCAGCAAATCTTATATCTGTCGAGAAAGAAATCTATGTTGTTCCATATCCACATCCAGTCAAACAGCACAACTCTCCTTAGTTGTGGCCAGTGTCCCGACAAGACAAAACCTCTCCTTAATCTTGGGCACTCTCCAACGCACTCATCAACTACTGCCGTGGGAGCACGTTTAGAGCTATATCATCTTTCGACAGTACCGAGTACTTCAAACTGATCTGAGACTACTTCTTCAAACTCATATGCACATTCCTCATCAATGAGTTTCTCAAGCTGGAACCGTTTTTGGTAGCATCCTGAGCTTCTCTCAGTTTTTATTTGTAACCTTAGAGCAGTGGTTCTTAACCTTTTTACTACCACGCCCCCTCCAGTAGTTGGTCCTTTCCTCCCCCCCCCCCCCCCGCTCGCATCTTCAACCAAATTGATAAAATACCCTCCCAGATTTTAAGGAAAAACTGAAAACAATGGGTGTTTTTAGTCTTTTTATTGAGCATGAATTCTGTGCAAACACTATATCCAGCAAATTTAATGAACTTACTTTCTAATTTAATGAGATACTTGACACTGCTTCTTAGCTACCAGATCTTGAATGCGTGGTCGAATGGAAGAGGGTGCACAACGTAAGTCCCCTTCATTATTCAGCTGGTTTCTGCACCTGGACTTGACAGCAACGAACATGTAAAATGCAGCTTCACAAAGATACGTGGATCCAAACACTGTCAAAATCCGAAGAGCTTGATGTGAGATCAGAGGGTAAACAGGAATATACTTGACCCAGAACGACTCAAGATTCACTTCTTTGAAGTCTTTCTCAGCTGAGGAGTTGAACTTTAACTCAAGAAACTCCTCTTGCCCTTCATCAGAAACATCAGCTACTTCACACTGAAATGGGTTCCTCTTCTTATCTATATCTGGGAAGTATTTGATGAATTCTGCTTTCAAGTCAGTCAGATGAGTGATTATTTGTTTCTTTAACTCAGAATCAAGGTAACTGTGAATGAGAGCGGAATCCAAATTACTAAAACTGGCTGTATTCCCATACTGAATTCGACATTTCCAGAGATCGAGTTTGGCCGTGAAGGCTCGAATGGTGTCGTGTTGCGTGATGATGTTATGTTTTTCCCTTGTAGTTTAACGTTGATTACATTCAGCACTTATTAAGAAACAAATCAACGTGATCATAAACACATCACCATAACCACAACGTGATTATAAGCAGCACCAGCTACTCATAAAATACAATCGGAATTCTAAACTTGCGAATAACAGTGCAGCACATGCGTGTTCACAATTCACAAATAAACTTTAGGACAGCGTAAACCATATTTAGATAAATATAACAACCGAGATAAAACGTACCTCAACAAGCTCAACTGAAGAAGTATATGAAAGAAGAGTAATTATCGCGGGTGTGTGTGTGGGAGGCAACTGACACTGATGGCCCGGTAACGTATGAGGACAAATTTAATGGGTACTTGCGTACAGAAAACAAAAATTAGTAAAGGCGATACTTTTGCATTTTTCCATAATCATCTCGATATTAGCCACGGTCTTGTTGAGAGAATTACAAATATAATTAGAGAAATTCCTACTTTTTCCCATGTGTCCGCGCCCCCCCTGGAAATTATTCACGCCCCCCTAGGAAGGCGCGCCCCCCAGGTTAAGAACCTCTGCCTTAGAGTAACAACAAGTCTGTGATTTGCAGCAAAAAAAAGTGCATCCCCGAAAATCCGGCAGTTTTGATGGATCTTCCAACCAGTACCATCAAGAATGTGGTCAATATTCTTTGCAATTCCTCTAGTATTGGAATTTCAAGTCCACCAGCGAAGATCTGGCCACTGGAACCAGGATCCTGCGATTCTTAGCATATGGAACTCTGCAAAATCCAGAAGGCAAGAACTATTGGAATTCTTGGTTTAAGAGCAATGGGTACCTACACATTCCTCAGTTCATTCCCCATCATTCCAGTAACCGCACGGAAGTCAACAGGACTAAGAGTGTATCCCACTAGGGGTATTGTTTTTCGACTCTCAAGTTTATCATAGACCATCCCCTTCTCTTCAAGATTACTCATCTCAGTTTGAGTGTACATGCAATGAGAGAGGTGAAGCCCAAGGAGTCCTTCACTCTCACCAGCATCATACACACATCAACTGGAGTAAACCTGTCCACAGAACCGAAAAAGAGAAGCAAATGCCATAGCATCACCTACAAGCTGGGCACCATCATCACAGCCAGACGAGTAGTATGTATAACCATCGCTACTGATCTCACCATGGCCTGTCCGCCTCACTTCAGACAGTGCAGCTATACCAGTCCCCAGTCGCCCCATCTCCCGTGATAGCAAAAGCAGTCAGTCATCCTTCTGATGGTTTAGAACGTTCCAAGTCACCACTCAGAATGCCTTACCAAGGTTAAACTTGTGCATGGTTCTATGGGTTCTTGTGTCCTCTGCACCACCATGATGCGAGTCAAAAGCAGGATTCGGGGTAGAGGGATTGTCCACCCACCTTTCATCATTCGGCTGCTGGGCTTCTTTAGGTTTTACCTAGAACCATCATAATTGCTGCAAGAATGACAGGACCCCAAAATTATCCATCTAACTCATTCCGTCTCACCCTAACATAAAGTAACCTTAAAAATAAAGCAAACCTAACCTCATTTAAACAAGCCTAAACTAACCTAGGCTTGACCTTAACCATAATCCTATTTCCACGTAGTCAGACATAACCTTTCTTTTCCACCAAGTATAGGTGACTAAGGTTACCGTATCTAAACATAAAAAAAAAAAAATGATGCTTTACAAAGGAGTGGGAGGAGAAAGATTCAACCAATAACTACTAATTCGATTGTAGTGATGTCTTATGCGCTGCGCATTAAATGCTGTTGTTGTTATATATCTGGAAGTGTTATGAAATCAATTACTGGTTAAATTTTTCAAGTATGACCAAACTGGAGCCAGAGGAGGTAGCCATGGTACTGGTTCATGACAAAAAGTTAACCACACAGTAAGCTATAGAGAACTGAACTAGATTGGAAATCAAAACTTTTCTCTCAAGATTAAAAATTTACTTCCGCATTTTATACTGTACTATTACCTGTCTCCCATAGAAAGTTCTGGTGAAATGTAAAAGGATCAAAATCACGGACAGTTTTAAATGTTTAGAAATTCCTACCGTACGGAGAAAAAAGAACCCAAAAGGAGAGCATCTCCGGTAAAATACGGACGTATGGTAACCATATACATGACTTTACCCACTCGCCTATCCATAAATCACACCAAACCGAACCTTCACCAACTCTCCATGTTGGTTCAACATAACCTAATAAGAAAGTAACCTATCCTGTAACCCACCTCAATGATAACATCTTATCTTAACACAACCTAATAAATCTTAATGTAATCTAATATGCCTTATTATACTAACTAAGATTAACTGATTTTTTATTATAATACATAAAACTGATGACACAACTGCCAGGGTCATACGCCGCCGGACGGCAAGGTAAAAGACTCTGCAAAATAATTTTGCATACTCAAAATAAAGTTGATTCTCTTTATTAGATATAAAATATTTAAAGTGACAAAAGACTGGTTTATAAAATGTCAGTTACCTATAAAAGTGGAAGGAGGTTTGCCTCTTGGAGAATGCTAAAAACATCAGTATAATTGCTGTAGGCTCCTCTAGGCATTGAGGACAGACAGTTGGCACTACCTTCCCCCTTATACTTACGAAGGAATCATTGATGTAGGTCTGCCAGACTTCGACACTCGACCAGCAAGTGACGGCCAGTAAAGGGAACAAGGCAATCATCACAATATGGTTGAGTCTCACCACACATCTGGAACCCATGCGTAAGTTGAGAGTGCCAAAAGCAAAGCCTGGCTGAGCCACTTCCAATTGCCGAGACATGGAGGAGAAAACCCTCGGTGCAGCCACTCTCTGAAAAATTTCTTTTACTATGAGCAACACCATCCCATTGTCTCTGCCAACGTGTACGAAGCACGTACATCAAGGAAGGTGTCACATCGGACGCAGCTTTAGTTAATGTATCTGCCCTCTCATTGCCCACCACACCAACATGTGGGGAAACCCAACAGAAGTCCACACAGCGGCCAAGAAGAAAAAAACACTCTAAAATTGATCGAATCAGTGGATGAGATGAATTAAAAGACTTAGTGCAGACAGAGCACTACAGGAGTCACTAAAAATTTAAAAAAGCAGATTGGGGGAGAGTAAAAATGATTTGGAGAGCATATAAAGTCACAGTCAGTTCTGCTGTATATACTAAAGCAGTACCAGGAACGCTACCTCCCCTACTAAAGGAAGGAATGACAACAAAGCCTTCCCCAGTATCAGTCTTAGATCCGTCAGTATAGACAGGGACAGAACCCTCGAGCTGAGGCATGTTCTAAAAAGAGAAAGAGGGACACCTGAAAGGGAAGTGAGCACTTTTTACGGACAATGGACCTACAAAAGTCACACGGGGGAATAGCCAAAAACCCACCCTCAGGATCCGATGTGCACGAACTGTCAGTCTTAGAACAGAGAGGGCAAGCATAACAGACTGGACCCTGCAACCAAAGGGTTTTGGGAAACTAGGACGGGTGTCATAAACAGACGATCGGGAATCCTGGAAGCAGTGCCAGCGTCCTCTGTTGCCATGCAGAGGACGCCCCCCTGCTTACTGCCATTCTCTGCCGGGCTCTCCACCCTGAGCCCGGTCCTCCCAAGGGAGGAATATCTCAACAACAACAACAACAACATCCTGGAAGATGATGGCACAAGAAATTGTGTCCGGAATGTGGTGAAGACGATACCAACACCTCATCATCAATGACTGGTGACATAAATCCAAAGAGAGGGCACCAGCATCCACCAACAAACTCGAAGTCGAGGATGACCTGAATGTCTCCATGGCGAAACGTACACCAGCATGATGCACAGAATCTAACATCTGAATACGGGCATCTGTTGCAGAAGAGTAGATCTCACACCCATTTTCAGGTTTAGGAAGAATAAGAAACCTATGCAAGAGAAGGGGGGGCTGATGGTCAGCACCCCAATAGGTATATGGCAGAACTCTCAAAAGAAACAAAGCTTTAATACAAGCTGCTTTTGCAGGACGAATGTGAGAAACCCAGGTTAGTTGTGAGTCAAACAGAAGACCAAGAAACCGAATCTCTTCCACTCAGGATATTCTCCAACCATTGAGATACAAGAGGGTGATCCCCTCGAAGACGACAAAAATGCATAGCCACTGTGTTTGTTTACACTTTTGCTGTCTTTGGACGCAGATCCGTGTCTGACCTGAAAGTGTTCAATCAGCTCGTTAGACGTGGATCCACGTCCAGAGAAATATTCACCGTAAATCAGGAACTGAGTTTAGCATATTAGCCTAATTGAATTTCCACTTCGGTGATACTGTTTTCATTCATGGCAAAATTCAAAACGTGACCAAAAGAAGCTTTTAAAAGTGGTATTAACATTCTTATGCGCTCTTTCAGATGATATTCATCATAACCCTTTTACTTTATGCAATATCACTTTCCATTTTCTTTTATCTATTGTACAAAGTCTCAGCTTTCCAGTGGTTTAAAAACAAATCCGCTGATCCAAATATTTCACTGCGAAAAAATGATCGAAAAGGAAAAATACTTGAATGTGTGGATATGGTATAAAGATTCTTATGCTTTCTTTCATCTTATATTCCTCATAACTATTTAACTATATGCAATATCGCTTTCTCTTTTTTTTTCTTTTCATCTTTTCTACAAGGTCTCTGCTTCCTAACGTATAAAACAAAACCGGTAATCCAAATATTTCTGGGTGAAAAAGTTATCAGAAAAGAAAAAAACTCGAGAGCATGGCAGGGAAGGAGGGAGGGAGAGTGGGGTGGGGAGGGAGGGATAGCAGGAGGCCGCTGCAGGCTGCAGGGGGGTTGGACTGTGAAAGTGTTAAAACAAAAACAAACAAAAAATGGGCAGCCACGAGACTCAGCTCACTCAGAAATTCTATTAAGAGCCAGCTGTAACTTCCTCTCTATCAGAAACATTCTAGATGCAGTGAAGGAAATTGAGAGGTCATCTATATGGTAAACCTCGTACACCAACAGGAAGTACTCGGATTACACTGTTGATGGCCACAGCAAAGAGAATAATACTAAGGATGCTCCCCTGTGGTACCCCATCTTCTAGTGCACAGCCATTAGAAAGCACTCCTCCCACTCGGACCCTTAAAGAATGGTTAGATAATAACTGCAGAATAAAAACAGACAAGTACCCACGAAGACCAAACTCATGAAGAGAAAGTAAAATGCCATGACGCCAGGCAGTGTCGTATGCCTTCTCCATATCGAAGAAGACCGTGACCTGGTGTTGGTTAGTGGAGAAAGCCTCACAGACAGAAAATTCCAATGACAGCAGGGCATCAGAGGTAGATAGATTTTTAACGAAAATCCTACTGGACAGGGGATAAGAAGGCACCTCTCTCCAAAAAACACAAAAGCCTAACATTGACCACCGTTTCCAGAACCTTACACATACAAGAAGTCAGAGAAGCAGGCCGATAATTCGTCGCCAGTAGGTGGTCTTTACCTGGCTTGGGGATGGGGATAACAACAGCAATTCCCCAACAAACTGGAAACTCACCATTACACCAAATGTTATTGAACAATGAGAGGGAAAACGAAAGGGACTCATCAAACAGGAATATCATCACATCCAGGAGATGAATCCTGGAGATGAATCCTGGTACTGTGACAGAGTCACCTGCTGTTCAGTAACAGAAAAAGGGACATTATAAGGCTCTCCTCCAGAAGAGGCAAAACTGAGCCCACGAGAGACTAGGTGCCGACAGTGGCAAGCCGAAGGCGAATCTCTATCCTTCTGTGACACACTGGCGAAATGATCAACAAGCAACTCCGCAACAGCAAAAGGATTAGTCACAGTTCCACCTGCTTCAGACAAGGCAGGAAGGGAGGGTATAGTAAAATTTTCCTGAAATTTCCCTACCCAGTTCCACACCTGAGTGAGGGAAGTCCTCGAACTGGTGAAGGACGAACGCCGTGTCTCCTTTAAAACCTGCCTCATATGAGCACTTGCCCTCTGGTTTGCCACCAAATAATGAGGATCCCCACGGTGGCAATGAAGTCGAGAGAAAGCGACTCATTTGGCTCTCACAGCGAAACTATAGTCAGAGTTCCACCAAAGAACCAGACTTTTAGGAAACTGACCCCTCATTCTCAGAATAGATAATAGGGCTGCTGATTGCAACACGTCAGTGAAATAAGACTCCACTTCAGTAAGACAGCCAAACTCATCGACAGAAAGGACAATGGAACTTAATTCCCTGAAAAGCGGCCAGTCAGCCTTATCCAAAAGCCAGCGAGGAGGATGAGGCTGAGGTCCACCTTCACTAGCAGTTAAGAATAATGGGAAATGGTCACTGCCATACAGGTCTGGCAACAAATCCCAGGTAAAATCCAAAACAGCATCAGATGAGCACATGGACAAATCAGTGGCAGTATAAGTCCCAGTCCGGTTGTGGAATTAAGTTATTGGAATTTATAATGCCCAACTCCTCATCTTCCACTAAAGAGGCCAGTATAACACCCCGAGGTTAGCCTCACTGTTACCCCATAGTGGATGGTGACCAATCACATCTCCAAGTAACAGAAAGGGGGAAGGAAGGCAATGAATAAGGTGTTCCAGATCCGCTCTTTCGGCAGTAGCACTTAGAGGAAAATAAAGACTGCAGACTGCATACTGCCGACGTAAAAACCTATGGACAGCTACAGCCTGCAGGGGACTGGAAAGGCCCAGCCAAATGAATGGAATATCCTGGTGAAGGAAGATAGCAGCACCTCCATGACGACTTTGCCCTGGCAAAGGATCAGAATAAAAGGCATGGTAGCCAGAAGGACCGGAAGGAACAGAATCACCAACCATCTTCTCCTGGATGTACATGCATGTAGGGAAAAACTGTGCAAGAAGATGACACAGTTCTTCCCACCTGGCATGTAAACCTCAGCAATACCACTGAATAACAGAGCCCATGGTGTTGGGTGGGTCAGGTTAAAATGCGGGACTGTATAACTCCTGACAAGCAAGCGGGTTTGGACTGATGCTTAGGAAGGCCCTTGGGAAGAGCTTGTTCAGCACCAGAAACCTACACGCTGTGCCAAACATCCGAAGGCAAATGTGAGGACGAGGAAGAGGAAAGGTTTGCAACACTCCTCCTTATAGTGGGCATACCAGTTTGCTTAGAGGCCACCCTTGGTGATGTATGACGGCCAGTGCCACCTCTAGGAGCCCAAAAGTGGAAGTAGAGTTCATAGGACTCGAACTCTGTGAGGAGGACATCCTATGCTTCAGAACTGAAGCATCGATGGTCTGTCCAACACCATCCCCAGGTGAGGACTGGACCACAGGTGAACCATCAGCTTTAGCTTCCATTTGGCTAGACCCCTCATCCTCCGGGACAGAGGGAACAGGAGAGAGGTCGACACAAGAGTCGACAACAGAGACATTAGGTGGCCGGTCTTCAGGCTCAGAGGACTTTGAAGAACCACGGTGACATTTGCTGGGTATAGATGAAGGCTGAGGTATACTGGACAAGGGGGAAGGAAGGAGTCACATCAACGTGGACATACGCCACCGCCACAGAAATGGACACACCGTCAGCCACCGAAGTGGAGGAAGAAACAGTCATAGTAGAGGGTGGGCAAACATCAGTCTCAAAAACAGTACTAACCATGGGGACAGCATCCTGCAAATTACTAGATGAAGGAGTGGACACTGGAACGGGTCGAGGCAGCCTCTGAGTCACAGGGCGGTGCACTGGCATTGCTGAAAGGGCAGCAGCATAAGTAACCTCGGGGTGGAAGATGCGAATCTGGGCTTTCTTCTTAGTCTCAGGAAAAGAAACCTTCTCATGTGTATGAATGGGCAAAATCTCCTTTTGCAGGAAGCAGCGAGGGCAGTTTCTAGAATTTACAGCATGAGGATCCCAACAGTGATAGCAACTGAGGGGTCCTGGACAGACACTGGTATGACCTGGTCCACCACAAGAGACATAGACACCAGGAAGGCCTGCCTGCGCA
>JAGKTI010038677.1:0-10682 GCA_018397915.1 Birgus latro | reverse complement strand
GGACTAATTCTAACGAGCATCACTCCTCCACATCCTCCCATTTCATTCCGAACGCAGATTCTGACACAAACGCTCAACAACCACGCACCATTCTAAGCTGAACCAGCCCATCTGACTCACAAGATCTCAACAACAACAAAAAACAGCTCTAAGTAAGTAGCACACCGTCAGCATTAAGCATAACCACAGTTGTTGGCACGGTACCAAGACATGTTCCGATGAGAAAAATCTTAAACAGAGACGACATTAAGAAATTACAATCCAGTTTCTTCTCAGGCAAGCACGCACAACCAAAATGATATCTCCAAATTTAAAATACTATCTAACCGTGTCCCACGGGGTTGGTCATGTCACCTTCACGCTTTAAACTTTTTTCTTTTCCACGCCCTACCGATCCCCAAACCGTCCATATCAGTACTGTTTTATGCTGATGACTTAGTAAGAGCTCTACAGCATTCGGAAACTCAGCAAGAAGCAGGTCAGCTCCAACAGGATCCATGCATACTAGAACACTTGCTGATATGAAAAGGAATGACTGCTTCTTCAACCAAATCAACTACCGCTCTCTTCACTGCAGACAGACACGAATATCAAACATTTCATTAAGTCTCCCTCTTTTGTAATTACTCCCACTGGAAAGACTCTCCCAAATTCTTAGACTTACTTTGAAAAAAAAAATGTCCTTTTCTCAATGTACTGTATAAGCAACGCCAAAGCAAAAGTAGGCAACATCATAGTCTCATACCTTAGCCACAGTCATACCCTGGGACAACAGAAGGAACCACTGAGCCGCTGACATATATTTCATTACAAGTTACTTACGCAGACCCAGGCTAGGCTCTCACCCTTCCACAAATATGAGAAATCACACACACACACACACGAGAGAGAGAGAGAGAGAGAGAGAGAGAGAGAGAGAGAGAGAGAGAGAGGCTTCAAGAACAATATGATGATGTAAATGTCCACAACCAAAGACCTCTTGTATAAGGGAACAAATATACTCCCAGGCGACGCGCAATAGGAACAGCACAGGACCCAGCCCACCTTCACAACTTGATGGACTCTGAGCCCCAAAGATATTGAAAAACAAGCAATCTCCAAGCACTACAGAGAATTCCTTAGCTACATCCCTTCCCCTAACTACATCCCTTCCCCTTACCCTAAGACTGAACCTTCACAAACACACAATACATGCAAACCCACCACAACTGTCCAAAAACCCACATGAGAGGAAAATACTAAGTGAATCCCCATTGGACATTCATCCCTAGACAAATACCCATCCTAGAGAGATGCGAGTTCATCTAGAAACACAGCTGTTTGACCATCACCTCTCCCACTGCAGTACAAATGGAGAATACAGCTACACAAACTCCCCCATATCCTCACTATAATACAGCCCCCCTCACAACTTAACACACTTGTTCATCTCATGCATTTTACATCCCCAATACAGACAGTCCTTCAATATTACCCCAACAAAATGATATCTCTGGGGGCTCTCGGTTTGATTGTCCAGCTTCCTGCAGCCCGTCTGGTTCATGGGATTGCAATAACAATATTAAATGTGTTATATCTCTCTGGTTTTATAGGCGGTCTTTAAATTTACTCACGCAAAAGCCGTGACACAAATGACAATATATTTTTATAAATCCCATGCAAAAGAGAAAAAAACACGGATTCCTTCCGTATAAAAAATATACATAAAAGAAAGGAAGCAAAGCACACACACACACACACACACACACACACACACACACACACACACACACACACACACACACACACAAAGGGCAGTAACTGGGAGGTGAGGTTGTACACCGTTTGTTCAATTTCTTCCGAGATTCTTGTTTCCATTGAGACCCAAGATTTCCTAACTTCCCCACCCTGTGTAACGCTGGGAAATTGGCTGAAAATGATGATGATAATTTACCATTTTGNAGAGAGAGAGAGAGAGAGAGAGAGAGGGAGAGAGAGAGAGAGAGAGGGAGGAAATACATCGGCCACGTATCGAAGTTTGACAAGAGGTGGAGTTATTGGATGCCCTTCTTCATCCTCATTCTCTCCAGGTCCCTTCCTTCCTGCGTGTGCGTGCGTGTGCGTGCGTGCGTGCTTGTGTGTGTGTGTGTGTGTGTGTGTGTGTGTGTGTGTGTGTGTGTCAATACTTTCTTTACTCCTGATTTTTGGTCCATTCCCTCCTTCCAGTGTCATATTTTCATCCTAAGTTGCTCTCATTAAATTTCCTTTCACGGTCACACATTCTCTTGTATTTTATTCCACTTTCTACCAGATAAATTTACTAAGTTTAAAATCAAACATGAAAAAAAAGTGTTATTATTATCAACGTTAACCCTCTCAGGGTCGGAAAAATTCTAATATTCTGTTTTAATTAATGGCAGTTATTTTTTTTCCATGAGGGAGGGGGAGGCCGAGGATGAGATGGAGGGATGGAGTGGAGAAGCGTATAAGAGAGAGGGGTGTGTGAGCTGGGAGCAGGGCAGCGAAATGGAAGGGGACGGGGGGTCATGGAGGCGATTTGTTTGTGGCCATCCCTTACAGGATTGACGCGCCTGGCATTAGATAGACAGATTTTTTCCATCTTAGTCATAGGATCCTCAATGCTCATTTACCATATACTTCTTTTCACTCCTTCCTTTTTTGCACGCTTTTTGCATCACTTTTCACTGCTTAATTTCACTGCCATCCCCTCCCCTCACTCTCTCTCTCTTACAAATCACCATATTTTCTTTCCTCTATGTAGGTACACGTTGGATATTATATGAAATTAAGCCATCCGGTGGTCATCATCATCATCATCATCGTCATCGTGATCAACATTGTTCTTATCCTCCTCATTATCACCTGGGTACACCTCAACACAGTGAATATCAACACAATACACAGCAACACCACATCCCAGGCCAGAATTCACTATGCCAGTCCCCGGAACACAGCAATGTAACGCTTCACAACACACTGTAACACAATATCAACTCAAAACATGGTAACGCAACACATGACACACAACACAACGCGCCAGGACACACAACATAGTACACCAGGGCACATTAACGCAGCATATGAAGGCACACAGCGACTCAACACACAGGTACACACAGGACACATTGAGATAATATACCTCAACACAATACACTGCAATACAACCCATATCAACACAACCCACGCATCTCAATACACAGCACAACCCCCATGAAACACAGAAACACAGTACAGCATAACAAACTAGAATACATACGAGTGAACACACAAGACACTATATGAATCACAGCAACGCAACACACTGTAACACAACACAGAGAAAAACAATGCACGAGGACACATAGAAAAAAGCACACAGCAATTCAGTTAACAACATAACACACCTTACACAGCAACTTTGCACCTAACAACACAAGAGACAAGCACACAGCAGCAAAACACACACCTCAGTACTCAGCAACAAAACACAGCATGGCAAAACAACAACATAAAAGGACACAACTCACAGCAACTCAATATTCAGCAACACAACTCTGCAAAACATATAACAACACAACACATCAAGAAGATACACCAGAAAAGAAAACAGAAAACAAAGTACATCCCAGTAAGACAATATACAACTGACACACACCAACGCAACACACCATGACACATCAGTATAACACACCAGTATACACAACATCCAAGAACAACAAACAGGAGAACATTCAACACTCAGTAACTTATGAACACACGAACAGGCAACACAACAAACCAGAACATATCAAACACGGCAACACAACACGCAACACAAAACCACAGGAAACACTTCAACACAGTACACTGTGTCATAATACACAGCACCACAACACACCAGGACACACATCAAACAACACTCATACACATAATAAGCAACACAACAGTAGCCTACACCAGGATGAAAATTAATTCTTATCTTTTTGCTGAGAAATAAAACAAACAAAAGGAACTTAATGTACCACAGAGCAGAGCTGGATGATATACTTGCGCAATTTACTCACGTAAAAGTACAATTACTCTGGCGAAAAGTTACTTTGAGCAACAGTAAAAAGCATTTTTGCTTTTTGGATTAACAAAAGTGATTAAACAGTACCAGACTAAAAATAACGAATTACGGGAAGTAAAATGTACGGTAATTTTCCAAAACTGTCTTATCAGCAATGAGTATTCTTTACAATGAGTAACCTTGACAATATTCATAATCATTAAGTCTCGAATGAAAACAGACATGTGTCCTTAAATTTTCTGACATTAAGTGATTCTTTGTACCTTCATACAAGTATCCATGAAATCATTATAAAAACCATAGATGCATCTCTGACATCCATTTTCATCCTCCTCGTACGAATATATTATTAAATGAATCATTACTCATCAGTGATTGGTAAAACACAACATTTAAGTGGTTATTCTGTGACAATGTAAATAAACAAATTGGTAAAATAATACGGCCGGAATGAGCCATCCTTTGATCAGGTGGACCACACACACACCTTCCAGCAACTGCCTGTGTATTCTCCCAACACCTGTCTCTCTCTCTCTTTTTCTTACTTTATTCTGTTTCCCTTTCATTTCTACCTGAACTTCCTTTTCCATTTTTCTTTTGCATTTTTTTTCATTTACCCCTCCCCCCCTGTTTCATATGCCTTCTCTTCCGTTTTTATTTCATAATTAAACCTCAGAATCTCATTTTCCTTCTCTCTTGCCTTTCAGTATTCATTTCTTCTTCCATATTTCCTCTCGTCTATCTTTCCTTTGTCCCTTGTTCACCCATTTGCATCTAGCCATCTCTCTCTCTCTCTCTCTCTCTCTCTCTCTCTCTCTCGGGCCGTGAACCGAGTCATAATCGCCAACTTGCCACAGTTTTCACCCAGGCTTGTAATATAAGTGCTGGAGCTGCCATAACCTTGCATTATTTTCGCCACCGAGGTAAGTTACAGCGGCCACCATCACTGCATACTCTTTGGACTCTAATGTTCTTTTTAAACCATTCCCAGTCTCTCATTCTGTGCATCACGGTCACAAATTTCCTCTATATTTTCAGCGTTCTTTACTCTTTTCATTCTCTAACCCTCTCAAAGCCCCTACATATCTCGCATTTTATTCCATTTAACACTAACCAGTTTTACTCTGCTGAAAGAGGGCATAGGAGCCTGATACGGCCACTAATTCCTATATCCTTCTTCCTGTCTCCAGACAATTGTACTCATCTATAGGAGAGCACCCATCACTTCCTGAACGATGGACTAGTGTTTACAAGACCGTCTCGTAGCTATAGGAATAAGCTATAAAAGGCGTCAGTAGATTTTAGGGGTTAATTCTGGTATGATTCCCTCTCTCTGATGCGTTGTGCTTTGCAAGATCATGCAAGGAGAGTGAATGAAAAGTTCTGGGCAAATTTAGAGGCATGCATGGAAATTTTTTGAACGGAATGAGAGTGTTTTTGGTTGGAGATGTTAATGGTAAGTAGGGCATGTGAAGGTGAATGGGGTAATTGGTGAGTGGGGTGTGCTTGCAGGAGTGGACGAGAATGGCAGTGCTCTAGTGGACATTTGTGCCGGGAGGGGGTTGGTGATAGCCAATACCCTCTTTAGACACAAAATGATCCACTGGTATATTTGACGAGTGATGAGAAGGGTGGGTGGTGAACTGAATGAACGGAAGGTAATGACTAACTGAATGAACGGAAGGCAATGGCTGATTATGTGTGTGTGGGTGACAGAATGAGAAAGTATGTAATGGATGCAAGAACATACAGAGGCTGGATGAGTGTACTTTCTGACTATCACTTCGTGGTGGTGATAAAGAAGGTTCAAGTGCAATTGAGGAATAGAAGGAGAGAAGGACAGTAGGAAGCAGTTCATACAAGAATGGTAGGATGGTTGCAAGATGATGAAAAAAAGGCAGAATATAAGAAAGAAATGGAGGAGCTATTGGGTAAAAATGATTTGGAGCAGATGGGGGAGGTGGAAGGTGTGTGAAAGATATTCACAGAAGAAATCTGTCCAGCATGTGAGAAGGTGCGTGGGATGAAGACACGACAAAAGGCGGTGTAAGGAACAGCATGATGGAACGAAGAGGTGAGACAGGCTGTGGCGAAAAAGAAGAAAGCTTGTAGTAAGTGGGTGGGAAGCAGAGACATGGAGGAAGTTGAGAGACGGAAAAGAGTTATATGTAGAGAGGAAGAGAGAGGTGAAAATATTAGTAAGAGTGAGTAAGAAGAGAACAGATGAGGAATTTGGAAGGAATTTGAGTGTAAAGTGATGGGAATGTAAGAAAATGTTCTGGAAGAAGGTAAAGAGAGTTAGACAGGGTGATGAAGAAGATAGTAGGGGAGTGAATGATAAAAATGGCAGATTGACAGAGAAGGGATAAAAAGTGACTAGATGGAATGAACGTTCATGGAACTGTTAAACACAAAGAATGAAAGTAATGCCAGTATAAGTGGCTGGGAAATGGCTGGGAGAAGGAGAGATGTGAGAAGAGAGGAAGAAATTAGTAGGATAGAAGCAGTGGAAGCAATGGAGAAAGCCAAAATTGGGAAAGCCCCAGGAATTCATGGAGTGTGTGGTGAAATGCTGAAGCATGGAGGTGAGATGGCAGTAGAAAGGATATGGAAGATGTGCAGATTCACCTGGGAGGAAGGTAGGGTCCAGGATGATTGGAAGTCAGGTATAATTTATCCCCTGTACAAAGGAAAAGGGGAAAAGAAGTGTGTGGTAATCATAGGGGCATTTGTCTTCTTAGTGTAATAGGAAAAGCATATGGTAGGATACATATTGACAGAGTTAGGGAAATAACAAAGGAATGAGTTGGTGAAGAACAGGGAGGTTTTTAGGAAGGGAAGAGGTTGTGTAATCAAATATTCATCCTTAGGTCTTCAGTGGAAAAGTTTTTACTCATAGAGAAGGGAACTAAGTTGCATGTGGCCTTCATGGATTTAGAGAAAGCTTATGACACAGTGGACAGACAAGGAATGTGTAATATATCAAGACCATATGGAGTAAATGGGAAGTTGCTGAATGCAGTGAAGAGCATGTATGAGGGTGCTAAGGCTGCAGTGCGTGTAGATAGTGAACTAAGTGGGTCATTCTGTCTGAATGTTGGATTGGGACAGCGATGTGTCATGTCTTCACTGATGTCAATCTGAACATGAATGGGAATATAAAAGAGATACAAAGTAGGGCAGTGGATGTTGGAGCTGCCCTAGTGAGAGAGGAAGGCGTCTGGATCCTTCCTGTACTGTTGTCTGCAGATGATATTGTATTGTTAAGTGAAGATGAAAGGGAACAGCAGTGCTTGGTGAATAGGTTTATGAGTGTGTGTAAGAAATAGAATCTAAAGGTGAATGTAGGGAAGAGTAAAGTTATGGCATTCGAGAGAAATGAAGTCACTGAATGTACAGAGAGGTTGGATGAGGAGGAAATGAAAACTGCGAGTGCTTTTAAGTACCTGGGTAGTGTGATGAGTAAGGATGGAAGTTTGGAAGAAGAAGTACTTGAAAGGGTACAATAAGGAAGAAAGGTTGCTGGTTCTTTGAAAGCAGTGATAAGAAACAGGGAAGTGAGTATGGAAGTAAAAAAGTCGCTGCATGATAGTATTGTGATACCAACTCTAGCATATGGAAGTGAAGCTTGGGCCTTATAAGTCAATAGTGAGAGAGGTGGAAATGGATTATTTGAGAAGAGCATGTGGAGTTACATGGTGATACAGACCGATAAAAGAGGATATGAAGGAGCGTTGTGGTGTGGATGTCGATGTGAGAGATAGCGTTAGGAGAAATACACTGAAGTGGTTTAGCCATGTGGAGAGGATGGAGAGCGAGAGACTAACGAGGGGAGTGTATGTGAGTGAGCTGGAGGTGGGGAGTGGGAGGGGGAGGACAAGAATGAGATAGAGGGAAGGAGTGGAGAGGTATATGAGAGAGGGAGTGTGTGAGCTGGGGGAAGGGCAGTGATCTGGTGGGGCTCAGCATAAGCGTATGGTACTCAGCATTTTAGTACAAAAAGGCATAGTCCCTTTCAAGTTGACTGAACCAAAAATAATAGTTTCCTTATAATGTATGCGAGAAACTATATTTTCATTTGAGCTAGATTACGCAAACCCGTATTTGTGTTTGGGTTTTGTTTTTTGTTTTACACTAATAATGAAATTAGAATACATAAATTTGGGTGTTGTGGCGTCTCTGCGCTAGTTATGTTAATGTCGAACATGAAGTGAAATTTAACCAAGTATCCTGCTGGAGTTATTTATAATTCATCAGAGCCCCAAATGATCTGAATAAGAAAGTAAGCACTAATTGGTCTCTTAACAGTTATATTATAGAATTATAGTGTATCTTCTAGATTACTTTCCTCCCTTTCATATGATTATTAACTGACGCCTCAAACCCCGTCCTCTGTTTTCATTAACTCACGACACCAACACACCACTCATCCCGCCCACCGTCTGTCTAGGCAACGGTCAACAGTAACCCTCACTACTCTCCAGTTTTCCCCGTCCATGGATACCTTATACCCCTCCCTCTAGAAGACACTCAGCACCTGCACCCAAAAGCCCACAGACATTCATGCCAGATGGCCATGCACCATCAGCATCAAAAAGTTGTTCGATCCAAGATGTTTAACTGTGTGCTTATCCAATACAATTTCAAATACTTAACCAAGAGAAAACGTGATAGCAATTGGACTGTAGTTAGAGGGGTCAGAGAAACTTCCCTTCTTCGGAAATGGATGGATACTGGCTTCTTTCCAAGAAATATGGAATGAAGAAGTACGTATGCATAGTCAGAATAATTTAGCTAGAACAGAATCAAGTTCTGGGGAGCACTTTTTCAAAACAGTTGGTGGAATTGCATCTGGGCCAGGAACTTTATTGGTTGGTAAATTGTCTAGGATGGATTTTACGTATCTAGTCTGTATTCTAAGTGGATCATTTTTGGGAGAGTCAAGTTCTAATACTGGGACGTTCTGGCTGACTTCCTCTAACGTAGAATTTCTGGCAAATGTACTGGCAAGGATATTCGCTTTACCACATGGGTAATTTGTAATGTTACCACCTGAAGATTTTAGTGGGGGAATGGGTGATGACTTGTTAGAGTTATTACTGAAGGAACTGAGAGTTGACCAGAATTTTCTATCGTCATTAGGACTGTTTAGGAGTTTGGATGCTTGGTTGTGAAGAAAGTTTGACTTAGCGAGATTTATAACTGCTTTTGCATGGCTTCTAGCAATTTTAAATTGACTAATTCAGATATTTCTGAATTTAAGTTAGAGTTATATGCTAATGACTTCTGGGGCGTTGGTCTGCCACAGTTGCTATCAGACCATTTTGGGGAGTCCGATCATTTAGTAAACTGTTGACTTGGTATGAACAGTTCCGTACCAACCTATATTGAGTTATTAATGTGGGACTGGGTACAACTGGTGTTACTAGAGAAGAAAGACTGCCATGGAATGTCAGCAAGATAATTTCTGAATACATCCCAGTCTGCCCTATCAAAGTGCAATCGGGCCACCTTGACAGGTTCAGAGTGGACAGGTTTGGGGGAGCCAACTAATGAGGCTTTGTTGAGATTTGGTCGGATGAGCCAAGTGGTGACAGTACTCCTATCCTGTATTGACCTATATCATTTGTCAGGAATAGATCCAAGAGATGGGCATTATGGTCAGGATTATCTGGTATTCTGGTTGGTTGCTTTACCAATTGCGTGAGATTAAACGATTCTGCAAACAGCTCGCATTCTAGACCAGCATCGTCAGTCCTGGCAGAATGCAATAATCATTCTACATTATGTACATTAAAACCACCCAAAACGGTAATTTCAGAGGTAAGGCTGAAGTCAAGGTTAGCCAACTGTGTGGATATGGAGTCAAAATACACTGGGTTCTGACGCAACAGTGGGGCAGTGATGAACTACACAGATATAGTGATATAACAACAGGTGCCACCCTTGTTATGGAAGTTTGTGAGGAGATGGTAACCAGGAACACAAAATAGGGATATTTCAGTAGAGGGTGAGATTTGGGATTTTGTGAAGAACGGGGCTGGCGAGGATAGTGACTAAAGAAAAAAGTGAAATTAATTCAAATTGGTACTATGACCATGGATATTGGTGAGGTAAACGGCAGACCCTGCACTTCTTCGCTGTCGAGCATCAACTGTGTTAGCAATAATCGCTGTTGGCACAGTCACTTGGTAGCGACCGGGAGGACCCTGTGCCGGCAGCCCTACCCTGCTGGTGGTGGCAATCAGAGCTGCCACCACGTTTGTTGATGTTTATGCAGTGGCCATTGCTAAGGGAGAATGGAAATAGGTGTGTTATCTAATGTGCATGCAGTGTGATGTAGACAGTTGAAGGTAGAGGTATTATGAGAGTATGCTGGCCTATGCTATGTAAGTGAAGACACTGAACATGTTCAGTAAAGGGAGAAGGTCAGGACAAGGTTCTGAAGGCTGGTGAAACGGAACTCCAGCTCTCCCTGTCACCAGCTTCCCATCCACCTCGGGAGAACCGCCCTGTTCGACTGGTGCTACAGTGAATAAATAAATAAATAAATAAATAAAAATAAAAATAAAAATATAAATATAAATATAAATAATTTAAATATAAATATAAATAATATAAATAAATAAATGAATAAATAAATAAATAAATAGAT
>JAGKTI010038675.1:0-10682 GCA_018397915.1 Birgus latro | reverse complement strand
ACACACACACACACACACACACACACACACACACATATACATGCATATACACAAACTCTCTCTCGTACCCCTGGCATGCAACGTGCGGTGGGAGGAGGTACTGCGCCTGCCTCTCTCTCTCTCTCTCTCTCTCTCTCTCTCTCTCTCTCTCTCTCTCTCTCTCATCCAGTTCCTTCCGCCCTTCCCTCCCTCCCTCCCTCTCTCCCTCCCTTCCTCCCTCCCTCTCTTCCTTCTGTCCTTCCTTCCCTCCCTCCCATTTTCTCTTCCTGTTATCCTGTCTCATGTTTCCTTCCCTCCCACTCGCCTTGCTCTCTCCTCAAAATCCTTCCCTCTTTCTCTTCCATCTCCCATTCCCTCAGTCCTTCCTTTCCTTCACTAGATGCATTTTTTTCACCACCTTCTTTCCTCTTCCCTCTCCCCATCCATCCCTTCCTCCCTACCTCCCTCACTTCTCTCACTCCCTCGCCACCGAAGGAAACATCACCTTTAAATTCCTCCCAGGCTCATCCTTCCTCCTCATCATCTCTCTCTCTCTCTCTCTCTCTCTCTCTCTCTCTTTCTCTCTCTCTCTGTCATGTTGGTTCATGTTTGTATGTTCTTGTTATTCTTACCGTACTTTTTTTTTTCTTATTAACAAGAAACAACCAAATGCTGGGAGTCTTCCAAAGCTGACCCTTCAAAGAGAACGTAACGTAAAAGAAAGCCAGAATTCACATCAGTTCTTTTCCAGATGCTTTGACACATTGCCTTTAATGAGAGCGGTGTCCGTAGGGAGAAGAAAAGACTGAGTGAGGAAGACTGTTCCAGAGTTGACCAGTTCAGTAAATGTGAGACTGAGAATAACACAGCATCAGAGAGCTGGAAAGAAAACGGGTGTTAATGTGTGTGGAGAGATTGCTGATGCATGTCCGGCGTTTTGGGAAAGGCGTGAAGGTAGGGCGTTCAGTAATGTCCAGCCACTGTAACAGTAACAGTGATATGAACTGCTGCAGACAGAGAGGTACTGAAGGGAGAGGGTAGGAGAGGACGAGACATAAAGCCTTTAGGCCGCATTTTTCCAAACATTGGCTATTATGAAACACGACAGAAAATTAAAAGAAATTCGACATTTCTATCTTGCTGGTTATTATCTCCGCCAGCGAAGATGGACGGAGCTCATGTATTCACCCTGGTCTGTTTGTTTATGTACAAGATATCCCAGAAAGTTTGAATCGGAATTGAATGAAATCTGGTGGATAGGTGGGTAGTGGTCCGAGGAAGAATTGATTAGATTTTGAAGTGGATCCGGATGCAGCAATAAATCACAAATCTTATTTGCGTTGGTGGAGGTATGTGCTATCTGCGTGTTTTCTAGGTGCATTATGTGAAGTGGGATGCACACAAACCGTTCCCTACCCTTAAGTATTTCTGCACTGACCGTCGTAAATTAGGAGCTTGCTTTTTTATTTTATTTTTTATGCAAAGAAGAAGGAACCAAAGGTCATGGGCCCGCAAACTGTTCCTTCCAAGAATAAACAAAAACAATACAAAAAAGAGCCAATTCAACATCCGTTGATTTCGAGATGCCTGGACACATTGCGTTTGAAAGACTGGAGATCATAGGAAGTAGGAAATACAGACAGTTCCAGAGCTGACCAGTTGCATAAATGAAGGACTGGGAGTAACGGTTAACTCTTGCATTAGAGAGTTGGGCAGAAAAAGGATGAGAGATTGTTGCTAGACAGGTACTAAGTGCCCGTCATAAAGGCGGAGGGATGCAAGCAGACAGTTCGGAGGAACAGTGGCCATTGAAGTAGCGATTGAAAAGAGATGAAGATACAACAGTGCGGCGAAGAGACAGAGGTTGAAGAATAAGAAGGTTGAAGAATAAGAGGTTGAAGAGTAAGAAATGAAAAGCCTTTGACTCCGCCCTGTTGAGAAGGGCTGTATGTGGGGACCTTCCTCACACAATTTTTTTTTTTTTTTTTCCCCCCCTGGGATTGTAGGCTTCAAAGCCTGCTATCAAGGCCCAGCAGTCCTCCTACATACCGGACACCTCTACATGTCACCACTTCGGCGCTAACACCCACCGTCCATATTGCATACATGCTAGGGCTGTCTAATACAGGACTGGTGCATTGGTATTAGCGGGGGTAATTTTACGACATGTCGGCGGGTCTTCTGGTAGATCAGTAAAGCCTGATTTAATGAAATTCAGATCCTTAAACTGGTCCCTGCCCCAGCGAGCATTTGAACCTGGGTCCGTCGGGACTGCAAGCCACCTCTCTACCGATCGAGCCACCACATGAGAGTTGTACTCCAAACAGGGGCGAATAAAATCCGTGTACAAAATCAACAACTGTGCAGGGGTAAAGAAGGTTCGGAGTCGGCTTAGCACTTCCAATCTCTTGGAAGCAAATTTCACAGGAGATGTAATATGCTCTTTCCAAGATAAATCCCGATTGAATAAAACCCCAGGCATGTTCAATGATGATGCAGGAACGAGCTGGACATTATTAAACATCAGTGGATACTCTTGTGGAAGGTTTTGTCGGGTTGATAGGTGTAAGAATTGAGTCTTTGATGCATTAAAAACAACACGATTAACTATACATCAGTCAGAGATACGAGCCAAGTCAGATATTAGGTGTGCCATAGCCTTATCCCTTGTTTGGTGAAGTAACTGCTGAGATGGACATTGCGGGAACCGAATGGAAAGGTGAAGGGTGGAATCATCAGTGTATGAGTGGATAGATGTACAGCTTAGAAGGACATTGATGAATAAAAGGAAGAGAGTTGGTGATAGGACAGAGCCCTGAGGAACACCACTGTCGATAGATTTAGGAGAAGAGCAATGGCCGTCTACAACAGCGGCTATAGAACGACCAGAAAGGAAGCTAGAGATGAAGGCACAGATAGAAGGATAGAAACCATAAGAGGGCAGTTTAGAAATTAAAGATTTATGCCAGACTCGATCGAAAGCCTTTGAGATGTCAAGTGCAATGGCAAAGCTTCGCCAAAGTCCCGAAAGGAGGATGACGAGGAGTCTGAAAGGTAGGTGAGAAGATCGCCAGTGGAGCGTCCCTGACGGAACCCATACTGACAATCAGAAAGAAAGTTGTGTTAGGAAAGATGCCTTAAAATTTTTCTGTTTAGAATAGACTCGAACACTTTTGAAGCACAGGATGTTAAAGCAATTGGACGACGATAGTTAGAGGGTTGGGAATGGTCACCCTTCTTCGGGACTGGCTGAATGAGAGCAAACTTCCAGCAAGAAGGAAAGGTACAAGTTGATAGACAAAGGCGAAAGAGTTTACCTAGGCAGGGTGTAAGCACAGAAGCACAGGTCTTGAGGACAACAGGAGGGACCCCATCAGGCCCATATGCCTTGTTAGTACTGAGGCCAGTGATGGCAGAAAATACATCAGCTGAAGAAATTTTAATGTCAGCCATAAGAAAGTCAGAGGGGGGAAGTGATGGAGGAACAGCACCGGAATCGTCTAAGGTGGAAATGGAGGAGAAAGTCTGAGCGAAGAGATTTGTTTTATCAGTAGAAGAAATAGCTACAGAGCCATCAGAGTAGAAAAGAGGAGGGAAGGATGATGAGGTGAAGTTGTTAGAAAGGTTTTTGACAAGGTGCCAGAAGGAGCGAGAAGAATTTGAGTTGGAGAGTTGAGAACATTTAGCACGGATGAAATTATTTTTAGCAGAGCAAAGAACAGACTTAGCACGATTCCGGACAGAATCATAAGAAAGATATGATTCAGGGGTGGGTTGGCTCAGGTACCTTTTGTAGGCCCTCATCTTGTTGCGGACAACATTAGAACAAGCGTGATTAAACCAAGGCTTTCTTGGATTAGACAACGGATATGAGAAAAGAATGTATGGTTCCATGCTCGAGAGAATAACCTCCGTAATGCGCAAGGCACACTCAGATGGCTCCCGGCCATGGAAGCAATAATCATTCCAGGAAAAATCAAAGAAGTACTGCCAAAGGGCCTCCCAATGTGCAGCTCCAAAGTGCCATAGACGGCGTATCTTTGGAGGGTCCACAGGCCGCACCAGAGCGATAGGACTGGTTAAGATAATAAGGTTATGATCGGAGGAGCTCAACGGAGAGAAAAGATTAACAGTGTAAGCAGAAGGATTAGTTGTTAGGAAGAGGTCAAGTATGTTGGAACTCTCTCCAAGGCGGTCAGGGATACGGGTAGGGTGCTGCATAAGCTGCTCTAGGTCATTAAGGATATAAAAGGTGTAGGCTTGTTCACCATGTGGATCAATGAAAGGAGAGGAGAGCCAAAGGTGGTGGTGAACATTGAAATTTCCTGGAATGGAGATTTCAGAGAAAGGGGAAATGGATAGAATGTGTTTGATCGTAGAAGTAAGACAGTCGAAGAATTTTTGATAGTAGAATTAGGGGATAAGTAAACAGCGCAGATATATTTAGTCAGAGAATGACAAGAGAGTCGAAGCCACAAGCCAGAGAGTAGAGAATTCAGAAGAATCAAGTTCAGGAACACGAGAGCAAGATTGGTCGTTGCGTACATATACACAACAGCCACCTTTGGCTTTGAAATGAGTAGAGAGAAAGTAGGAGAATACAGAAAAGGGTTTGCTGTCAGTTGCCTCAGACAGCTGAGTCTCAGTTAAGAAGAGAAGGTGAGGTTTAGAGGAGAGGTGGTGTTCCACAGAAAGAAAGTTAGAAGAAAGGCTGCAAATGTTTCAGAAATGAAGAAGTGAGTCAGACAGTGGTTCCAGGCATGAGTCATCACCGGAAGAGGGGCGGATAGTGGGGGTATTTATGGTCCCCCCCCAGGGGACTCCGAGGCGCTGTTATTCGATGCCATTTTTCTTAATTTTCAAAAGGTAGTTTAGTGTGTACTGTGCATGTAGTTTGGTGCTGACGGTTAGAGAAACTTGTATTGGAGAGCATGCTGGCCTACTCTCCGTGTAACTGAAACTCAGTTGTCTTCTCAGCTTTTATAATATGATAGTCTAACTTGACCGTGTTTACAAGCACGGCATATGTTAAGCTTCCGGTACAGAAGAACCGTACGGAACACAGGACAAAATAGTGGTTCCTGCACAGCATCAGCACGTGTGGGGTTCAGTGAGGAACGAAGTCGGTCAAGCATACCCAAGACGTATCATGACGCAGAGACACCGAGTATAGTGAGACATGACGTAGGACTGAGCTGCTTTGCTTAAGGTAATGGGGTAGTGATGTGGTTGGCTGTGAAGAGCAGAGGACTTGACTGTCCCGACCAAGAAATGGTTAATGCTATTACAAAACGATGTTAGTCAGGATGTGTTAGGTAAAGAATGTAGAGCCAAAGCAATCTTTTCTGTCAACGAGCTACGTGAAATAATCTGCAAATGGACGAATATCTTGGCAAGTTAAGGCGAAAGAACTACAGTTATGATACCTACAATTGTGATAACTGCAGGCAAGATAACAACAGGTACGATGAGATACGATACTTAACGGTATCTATCTATCTATCTACCTACTGACATGGGCTTTTTCTCCATGAAGGGGGTTAGCCGAGACAGGACGACTCACTCACCAAATTACTCATCCACACACAAAAATTTACTCGTATCTTAGCCTCTAAGGGGAGAAGGGACCGCTCCTCACCGCACCACACCTCACGAGGGTTAACTACGCAGTGCAGTCCAACGACATCCGCAGCAGGGCTCGACAGCAGAGCTGGTTTACCCCTGCCACATCATAATGGACCCATCCCCTTCCCTACACCTGACCCGATCAGCTGATCAGAAAGGTAGGTATGAAAACTTTAAAAACTATAACTGTTATTACAATCACAGGTCCCAAAACTAGGCAGGAGAATTAGCCACGAAAGTTACAAGTGAGACAGTTACATGTGCGGTGAGGCAGGAGTGGTGAAGCAGGTGTGGTGAGGCAGGGGTGTTGAAGAAGGTGTGGTGAAGCAGGGGTGTTGAAGCAGCTGTGGTGAGGAAGGAGTGTTGAAGCAGGTGCGGTGAGGCAAGAGCGTTGAAGCAGGTGTGGTGAGGCAGGAGTGTTGAAGCAGGTGTGGTGAGGCAGGAGTGGTGAAGCAGGTGTGGTGAGACAGGAGTGGTGAAGCAGGTGTGGTGAGGCAGGGGTGTTGAAGCAGGTGTGGTGAGGCAGGAGTGATGGAGTAAGTGTGGTGCAACAGGTGTGGTAAACCAGGTGTGAGGCAGGAGTAGTGAGGCTGGTGTGGTGAAGCGGGTGTAATTAAGAAAGTATGGTAAGGCAGGTGTAATGAAGTGGATGTGGTGAACAGGTGTGGTGAAACAGATGTAGTGAAGCATGCACGGTGAGGCAGGTGTGGTGAAGCATTTGTAGTGAGGCAGGTGTGGTAAGGCAGAGACACAGGGAGAGAGACAGAAGGAAAGAGAGGAAGCGGGAAATGAAACGAGAAAAGAGAGGGGCAGAAGGAAGTGGCGGATGATCAAAGAAGAGGGAAAAGACAAGGAGAGAAGGGAAGGGTAGGAAGAGGGAGATGGAAGGAAGGATAAGTGAGTGGGAGGTGAGAGGGGTGGGGGTAAAGGGAGAGGTGAGAAAGGTGAGAGAGGTGGGAGTGAAGGTAGCAGTGAAAAGGGTGATGGGAGTGAGAGAGAAGTGGGAGTGATGGGAGGGATGAAAGAATGAGAGGGGTAAAACTGAAGGTGCGGGGATGACAGAGGTGAGGGTGAGAGGAGAGGGTGAAAGGAGAGGAATGAGAAGGGTGAGAGAGTAAGGGTGGAATGGGAGGGTGAGGGAGGTGATTGGGTGTTTCGTCAGTCAGGGTGAGGGGTGGAGATGGTAGCATTGCGACTAAATGATCAATACCCCTGAGGTATTACGGGTCACTGGTCACTGGGGTCACTGGTCAATGGAGCCAATTGTCACTGAAGAGTCACTAAGGATTAGTGGTCACTGGGAGTCACAGGCCACTGGAGTCACTGGTCACTGGGGTCAGTGGTCACGGGGGTCACTCGTCAAAGACAGTCACGAGTCACAGGCCACAGAGGGTTGGTGGTCATTGGCGTAGCATAACTTTCTTACACAAAAAGAATAAAAACTGGATGCCTGTAAAAGCGGTCGTTTCTAGGGATAAGTAAGCAAAGGAGAGCACAAATCAGCATCTGTTCATTTCGAGACGCTTGGACATGTTACACTTAAATGACTGGATGTCACAGACAGAGGGACACACAGCTGACTAGTTGCATACATGATGCATTGAGACTGTCGATTAACTCTTGCATCAGAGGGTGAAAGTCCGCCGCCAGACAGGTACTACGCGCCCGCCGGAATGAGAAGTGGATGCAAGCAGATAGTTTAGAAGAGCACTAACCATTGCAACAGGTACAATCGAGGGATAGTGATGCAACATTGCAGCGTAAAGGGAGAAAGAGGTTGCAGGGATTCACTAATCGGAAAGCCTTGAACTTAACCCGTTTATTATGACGAAAAGTTCTTTTCATGTTACTGTGGCTGTCGCCAGACGATATTAGTCAACTTATCAAAGGCCTCTCCTCTTGAAGTGGTTCTCTGCTGATATAATCGTCTGGGGGTGGCAAGTACAAAAATAAAAGACGCAATGAAATGAATGGGTTAAGTTAATCTAAGGAAATTATCATGACTTTACTTAAACCTTTTTTTTAGTTGACACCTATTTATTCTTGCTGCTTCTAAGTAATTTTAATCAGCTTATTAATGAATTTACGTTGCAAAGGGGTAAATGGAGTTTATTTCCAGTTCCTTCACGATCAGTTGTCTTTCCTAAGTTGAATAAAGTAGTCTGATGGTGCAAGACAAAAATTAAATTAAGATATCTTTGCTGTTAATTCAAACAGGTAAACACAAATAACTCTTTCAGTTCGATGCCGTTCTCGTAGTATTATTCTTGGTACTTCGTGATAATTATATTGTGTTTACGAGAGGCCCATCGAGCTGGAAAGATTACGGGCAAACTTCATTACCCCTTCAAATACGAGCGGTCCTACCTAAGTTGAATATAATCGCGTAAAAGTATGAACAATAAACTAAGATTACTCGTCATCGTATATTATAATCAAAACAAAATACCATACATCTTAACGCCCACAGACTCCTTTGACTCCCCCACCGTTCATTGAAATCGTTCCGTCTCAGCTAAATGAAATCGTATGGCGTTAGTTTCAGCAGAATACTGTAGATTTATAAAATCCAAGCAAAATACCTCAACATTTATTAAACTTAGGGGTGACATCTCGTAACGCAAGACTTAATGAAGGCTGCATCTAACCTTTCCCTGTCGAAAAGTCCCTCCTAATCCAAATGAAATCGTCTTATGACAGCAAGAAAAAAATATTTAATCCTCGAGCTGAAAGGCCCAATAAAATCAAGGCTAAATCTTTACTAAGTTCAAAAATGATACCTAACCCTCTCATGGTCGGGACAACTCGGATATTCTATTTCGATTCATACCAGACAATTTTTAAGCTGTGTTCGTTCTATGAGCCTGGGAGTTAGTACCGTCACCATTATCGCTTTAATGGTTAGGAAAACTTTAGTATTCCATCCCAACTAACGCCAGAAGATTTAACTCAGAGAAAAGGAAGCCTCAGAGTATTAATAAAATCCAAACAGTATACCATAAACCAACGAAAAACAAAATAACATAACTTATCAATACCACCAAAATATTGTAACTGCACTAATACAAACAATAACAACAAGATGCGGTGCCAAGGCACAGCAAACCCGTCCCCGGCAGTCATTATACTGCTGACGTATAAACACAACAGGATATCTAATCAAAGATGTCACATATCAAATCTGAAGTAAATCGGGTGAACATTGACGATTTTATGCCCATTTGAAATTTTAGGCCCAATCCACCTGACACTGACCCCCCTACTGCTAAATGGGGGGTGACCTCCCGATATAATGAGTCATGTTTTAGGATGCAGATTTGAAAGATGCACATTTAGGTTTTGGTTTTATGTCGATATGACGAATTTGAAAGGAGTTATGGCGAAAAAAGAAACGATTTTTTTAAAAACATTTTTTGACCCTAGAGCCTGGGCCTTGGCTCAGTTTGGACCAAAATTTATTCAAGTGATCAGAGGGTCATTGTCAATCATCCCTGTAATTTTAGTCAAAATAGCTTCAATAGTTTTCGCGTAAAGTTGTTCATAGAGACAGACAGACAGACAAACCAATTGAAAACAATATCCGTCCCCGAGCTCCTTCGGGGCGGGGACTGGTAATGAACACCCCTGCTTCATATGTGGGGACCTGAAAATTCTGTGTATCTTACTGGGTCAGCAGTCAGGGTATACACAATTCCCATGTTTTCTCTGTGAGCGGGACAGCAGAGCCAAGGATATACATTGGGTTCAGCAGGAATAGCCAAATAGAAAAGATCTACAGCTTGGTGCCAAAAACATCGTTATATCTAGCTTGGTGAATCCAGATAACGTGCTGCTACCACCACTTCATATTAAGGTTGGATTAATGAAGCAGTTTGTCAAAACCCTATCAATAGATGTGTCGATAGACATAGCCGAGGAGTTTAATTAGATGGAGAGATATTGTAGATGTATCGTAGATAAATCGTCTGCCATTAATGTCGGTAGTACAAAGTAGGGAGGTATTTATGTAATCAGGTTGATAGGTGAAAACCAGTGTCCATAAAGTAGTGTGGTGATGGATAGCTCGCTGCCAGTTGTGTTGATAACGTTACCGTCGAAGAAAGAGAAATGGTAGATGTATCGTAGTTTTACGGCTGGCCCTCCATCACCAGCGGAGCGTAACGTGGGCTGCTGTCAGTAAAATGGTAAGGCGTCGAGTAGAATCAATAAGTAAGTCTCTCTCTGTCTCATTTACCCCCCTCTGTGTATTTCTTCTATCGTGAGGTGAGTTATAGACTCTCTTGGGTAATGGTGTTTATTGTACACAGTTATATCGAGGTGCGACGAAAGAGAGTAACGACGTGACGGCTGCCTTCCTAACTATCCTATGACTCCTACTTCTGTGCTCTCTCGGGCTCTCTCCAACCCCTTCTCTCCTTCTCTAACTACCTCTTAAATTTCCCAGCCTATACTGTATGTACCGACCGGAGTGCTTGTGTGTGTGTGTGTGTGTGTGTGTGTGTGTGTGTGTGGTATCTTTCCATGGGTAGTTCCATGACGTCAGATAACCCGCTCATGTTGGTTATACTGCGGTATCATGATACTCTTGTATTGTCTGAGCTAAAAAGGGTGTGTTGATATAAATAATTTGTATTGGCATTCCTAGCTAGAGGCTGTGTGTATCTGGACCACGGGTTGTTGGTGGTTCGACATTCCTAACGGCTATATATACTGTATATATCTTTGTTAGACACTACCTTATTGCACTAGTGTTACACATCGTGATACCTTATTGCACTAGTGTTACACATCGTGATACATTATTGCACTAGTGTTACACATCGTGATATGACATTTATTAATGCCTATACTGTATATCGCTCGGTCACGCCAACTGTCGTACCTGCAACCTATTTCATATTACAAGTTATAGAGTATACAGAGATATGCTATTTACCTATTCGTCAAACAATTCATGTTGAAGTAAATACATGGTGTTTGTTATAGTACTGTAAAATGAAATATAGTAATATAATTGTAAAAACACTGTGGTAACATAATTGTAACATATAGCATAAATGAATATGTAAAATGGATAT
>JAGKTI010038674.1:0-10682 GCA_018397915.1 Birgus latro | reverse complement strand
GAAGACCATCACTTTACTCTTCCCCAGCTTCTCATTTACTCTATATATTTTTAATATTTTTCACATTCCTTGCTGTCCACCCTGTCATGTGCTTTCTCTAAATCCATGAAGGCCACATACAACACCTTTCCTTTCTCCCTTTCTCTAGAAGCTTTTCCATTAAAAAACCTAAGAATGAATATCTGGTCTACGCAACCTCCTCCCTTCCTAAAACCTCCCTCTTCTTCACCAACTAATTCCTTCTTAATTTCATTAACTCTGCCAGTAAGTATCATAGTATGCACATTTCCTGTTACACTAAGAAGATAAATGCCCCTGTGATTACCACACACTTTTTTTTCTCTTTTTCCCTAGTACAGGGGAATAATTATACCTGACTTCCAATCCTCTGGGGCTCTACCTTCCTCCTTGGCCAATCTGCACATCTTCCATATCAGTATTACCCCATGCTTCAGTATTTCACCACACACTCCATCAATTCCTGGGGCTTTCCCCATTATGACTTTCTTCATTGCTTCCACAACTTTCATCCTACTGATTTCTTCCTCTTTCCTCACCTCCCTCCTTCTCCCAGCCATCCTCGCATCACTTTCATTCTCCATGTTTAATAGTTCTTGAAAGTGTCCTCTCCATCTGCTCATTTTTTTCTCCCTTCTCCACTAGCAATCTGCCATTTTTATCTTTCACTCCCCGACTAACTTCTTTATCACCCTGTCTTACTCTCTTTACCTCTTTCCAGAACATTTTCTTACATTCCCTCCATTTTACACTCAAATTCCTTCCAGATTCCTTATCCACTCTCTTCTTACTCTCTCTTACTAATCTTTTCACCTCTCTCTTCCTCTCTACATATAACACTCTCTTCCATCTCTCAACTTCCTCCTCACCCCAGCTTCCCATCCACCCACTATATGCTTTATTCTTTTGTGCCACAACTTGTCTCACCTCTTCTATCATGCTGTTCCTTGCACCCCCTTTCATCTTCTCTTCACCCCACACACCACCTCATGTGCTGCACAGATTTTTTCTGTGAATATCTTGCACACATGCTTCAAATCATATTTACCCAAATCTGCCTCCACTTCTTTCTTATATTCTGCCTTTTCTCCATGCTCTTGCAACCTTTCTACTCTCCCTGTATAATGAACTACTACAGTACTTCCTGTCCTTCCCTCCTTCTGTTCCTCCATTGCATTTGAACTTTGACTTTCGCCACCACCATATGTTGGTCAGAAAGACGACTCCCCCAACCTCTGAATGCTCATGTATCCATTACACACCTTCTCATTCTGTCATCCACACACACATAATCAGTTATTGTCTTCCGTTCTTTCAGTTCTCCACTCACCCTTCTCATCACTTGGCACGTGTACCTGTGGACCATCTTGTGTCCAAAGAGGGCATTGGCTATCACCAACCCCTTCCTTCACAAATGTCCACTAGAGCAATGCCATTCTCATCCATGTCTGCAGGCACACCCCACTCACCAACTACTCTATCCCTTTTCCATTCATATCTCCAATAAAAAAAACTCTCTACTTCCTTTCAAACTTTTCCACGCATGCTTCCACATTTGCCCAGAACTCTTCTTTCACTCTACTTGCACGATCTTGTGTTGGTGCATACACACACACACAATCGCCCACATTGTAGTAAAACTTTCAATATTATCCACACAATACTTGAGCCAGCTGATCCATGCTCTCTCATATTCTCCTTCCATCTCATGCACACAACAGTACACACTTTTTTTGCCCTCTCATTCTCACCTACTTCTGTGCATATACCCCATCCATACTCCCACTCTCTCACACTCTCACCTCTTCATTTTGTCTCAGTTATTCTACGTACAGTATGTCCACTTTTACACCCTCAAGCATCTGGACAATTTCTCTTTCTTTCACCTTATTATTTGCCCCCCTTACATTCCATGTCACAATTCATATCATGTCCTTTGCTTCGTCCTTAGTCATCACCTGTTGGCCAGTACTGGTCCGAGGTTTCTTGTTTGTATTTTTAGTTAAGTGTTTTCCGGGGAGGGGCACTAACCTTGTGCCAATCCACTTGTTGTCACAAAGGGGACACATGTTGGTTGTTTATAAGGTTACTACCCAGCGTTGTAAATGATTTCCTGATTTACAAGAAATCATTTGGCTTGCCACTCAGTGTGGAGCTACCCTAAAACAAAGTACTGTAACACTAAGTGGGTGGATGATGGGCAAATTCCTAAAGTACTTAAGTATGCATACAGTAATATTGTATTAAAAACAAATAAATAAAAGTAGTATATTTGCTAGAAAGTACTTGATGCACACACACACACTGTGCACATTATCACGGAGGCAACCAGGCCCATAATAACAACTGACAGTTCTAAAAGCAGTCACTCAGAGTAGTGGTAATCTGCAGTTCACATTCTGTTCTTTTGTGCCATTCTCCCTCTGTTTATATTTCAGGAGACAGGTTTTAAACTACATGAGGAATAATGATGTCAAAATGAAGTAAAAGCCTGCACATGGGTCAGCTGCATACAAATGACTCTTTTCTCTACTTCTGAATGTTTACTTTTGCTTGCTGGTATAGTACAGTGGGCTCACAGAGCACACTGATCACAGTGCGCGAATCGCATAGTACACAAGTGATAAAAAATTATAACCATTAACTCTTAAACCGCGGGGTTGTCGGAGGTGCGCCGTGCCCATCCCACGGGGATATATGCGCTCTGACTGACTTTTTAAAAATATTTGCCAAAAATCAGTTATTATTCCTAGAATATTATAATTAAATATGCATATGGCACATACCTTCAGCTTTCTCCTGGGATGTTTTTTTTTTAGCACTTTTCGACTACCGTAGGACTTGTGGAGACTTCTGATGTTGGGTAACTCAGTCTCCACTTTACACTTCCCGACTTCCCGTAATATGAATACCACTGCCAGATATTAACACTAGAAACACTATTCAATGATTTCCAAGTAGTTTGGAATCCATACTAAAAAAAAAAAAAACACTGTGAAAGCAGTGTAAAATACGAGCGTGTACGAGCCTCCCACTCGCACTAATTCGCCGCTGGGATTCTGTCATTTCTTACTCATATATGCACTCACACTTTATTATTTCTAGTACTTTATTACACTTATATACATTATATCTACAGTCCTTTACTGCTTCCCACACAATGTTTAGTAGGGGTTGAGTCACTGGGCCTTTTATAATGGGCGCAAAAGTGGCTGAAATGGAGGGGAGCGTCTGTGACGTGATTTCACCGTGAAGGACGAGAGCGAACTGAATGTACAATACGTATCTCGGTAGCCAAGAGTTGAAAATGTCAGCTGCTAATGTATATGCTAAGAAATAAGTCGTAGGAAATCTAGACAATACATAATAAATTTGGTAGTTCCAGGTGAATATAAATATCACTTGGGCTTCTCCCTTCCTTTCTTTTATACATTTATATTACGAGAATAGCTCATACGGCATATTTCACAGGAAAAAAAAGCAGGGGAAATTAGCGAATGAGTGCAGGTTGGATGTTGCCAAATGATAATTAGCCAATTCCAGGTGTATGGCACTATCGTTCGTTTCGTTTCGTTTCGTTTTTGAAGGCTCCAACATGCTTGCATGCGTCAGCCTTGGTCACCTAATGGCGGCTCTCCACGCTGCTTGATCCCTGGCAGCCTCCCTGTTCAGTCCCTTAACCCTTAAGTCACACTTAATGACCTCGTCCCATGTCTTTCTCAGTCTACCCCTCCCAACCCCTCCCCCAGTATTAACACCTCTCACCCTCTGTACCCAATTACCATCCCCCATCCTCTCCACATGTCCAAACTACCTCAGCCTACCTCTCCTCATCACAACACCAATACACTCCAGTCCCATCCTACCTCTCAACTCTTCCATCGTAAACCCAGCCCCCCCAGGCCTTGCACGCAGGGATGCACTGCACATCCACCTAATCATTGTCATTTCTGTACATTTAAACCTGCGAATATCCTCTTCCTTTACTGCCCAGGTCTCACTACCATACAGCATCACACTCCTAACACATGCTGCATACAAAGACCCCTTAGCACGTAAGGAGAGTCCTCTCAATGTCAGGAGAGGCAACAGCTCCCTGAACTTCTTCCAACCACTTCTCACTCTAGCAACCGAGCTAACTCCAGCCCCACCTCCGGCACATAACATGTCTCCCAAATAACAAAACTCCTCCACACACTCAAGAGACTCACCTGCAAGTTCAACCCTCTCACGCCTAACAATCTCCACCTGCTCTCCCTGACACCCTGCACATATGAAATCAGCATCATCTTGCAGTCTACCTCTAATACCACTACATCTCTTGTGCACCCATTTATCACAAACACTACACAAGATGGAATTACTTCCCACACCCTTGTGTATATATATATTGTTTTGTATAAGAATAGGGCATAGGGTTCATTTCAATGGATGAAAACAGTGGAAAAATCCGGGGAAGATTTACTTAGCGCAGAGCGGCTTAGCAGACGATGCAAGAGGGTAATGGAGGGGAGGTAGGGAGGGGAGTCTAGAATGGGGGAAAATGGCTAAATTGTCAACAATGGATGGGAGTTCTGATGACATTAGCAGCTCTGACTATTGTTGGACATTGGCAGTGCTGATAGATGATACAAATCACCACCTGAAAGCCCGGGCGCAATAAAAAAAACACAGAGTCACGAAAGTGACGCCCTGCGGTATGATCCAGTCCACCCGACCGTCACGAAAGTGACGACCCGTGGTTTAGGGGTTAAACTTTAAATGCGCGAATTTAGCCCACGGTACATGAGGCAGAGGCAAGGAGTGGCCTAAAACTGCTATCCTCCCAGCCTACGCAACTCCCCCACCTCCACCCCACCCATCTCCCGCACAACGCGCCTATTGTGACGTTAGAGGCTTGTGGGGAAGCTGCTGAAGAGGAGTCTACAGTAAGATCTCACCAATAACGTCTTCGACAGTAACATTTTCAACAGTAATGGTAAGTTAGAAAGATACCCAGTTTCTATAACAACGTTTGGTTTCACTTGAATAACGGTCATTTCGCGAATGCCAAGTTGTTATACTGCAAATAGTCCATAACAAGATGAGGAATGAAACTGACAAACAAGAAAATGTGAAAAAAATTGCCGAAAATGTGAGCAGTAGCGAGGAGGAGTTGGAGGATCCTCCCCTCGCCACCTCCCCTGACTCACCAGCTGCCATCCCCTCCACCTCCACTGCCCCACCTTACTCACCAGCTGCCTCCTCCTCCACCTTCAGTCTCAATTGATTCACCTGCTCCACCTGGCATACCTGCAGCCACCACCGTAATGACTGTTGCTGCATTTCTTCGTCAAAGCTTGGAATAATACAACATTGGCAACTGTTAAACATGCGTGGTGCGGCCAGTACGTCAAAGCCTGGAATAATACAACATTGGGAACCGTTAAGCACGTGTGGTGCAGCCGATGCAGTGGGGGCACTAGTGACTCTTCATTGTGTTGCCGCACCTCGGAACCCCTGCTATTTAAGTCCATCAGGCCTGTCGTCAGCTGTTTTTAAGGTGACTGACCATATTTTTGGTATTTTAGCTATATCTGTAGTATATGTTTTAAAAAGTTTCCCTGTATTATATCTCTAAGGTTAAAAAAATGTCAAGGTTTGAAGGGGTCCTGCCCATATGTTATTTTTCCTAGAAGATTATGTATTCACAGTACACAAAATCACAGTTCGCAAAGTCATAGATCGCCCATCTGCTCAAGTACTGTGCGAACACTGTACATAATTTTTAAGGAAAATAAATTCAGACTTCATTTTGGTTTCAAAGTGGCTTTATATGAGAGGTTTTACCTCATAATTTCCAAATTAATTTAATATGCAGTTGTATTAACATACAGACAGGGGAACATGGCAAGAAGAGCAGAAGTATGGATTCAAAGGACTATTTTAGGTAATTTAGTGAGGGTAATGACACTTATTATACTTATCATTCCTAGCATTAGTAACTTGATAGTTCAGGACACTTACTTTTAATTCAGAGCATTGGTAAATTGGCATTTCAGGACATTTACTTTTAATTCCTAGCACTAGTAAATTGGCAGTTCAGGAAACTTACTTTTAATTCCTAGCATTAGTAAAATGGCAGTTCAGGAAACTTACTTTTAATTCCTAGCATTAATAAATTCCTAGTTCAGGACTACTTTGTTATTATTTTCATAAATTTGAAATACTGGGGTGAAAGGAAGCTTTGGCTGGAAGGCTTAGACTAAAAAACAAGTGATAATGATGGAAAAAAAAGAAAAAGTTTTGAGGCTTTTGTTTATACAGTCATTGCACTGTGAGCAGGTCTTGAATTTGGCTGTCTTTTGTATTGTTTTTGTTTTATTTTTTTAGGTAATTTAGTGAGGGTAATGACACTTATACTTATCATTCCTAGCATTAGTAACTTGATAGTTCAGGACACTTACTTTTAATTCAGAGCATTGGTAAATTGGCATTTCAGGACATTTATTTTTAATTACTAAAATGGCAGTTCAGGAAACTTGCTTTTAATTCCTAGCATTAATAAATTCCTAGTTCAGGACTACTTTGTTATTATTTTCATGAATTGGAATACTGGGGTGAAAGGAGGCTTTGGCTGGAAGGCTCAGACTAAAAAACAAGTGTTAATGATGGAAAAAGGCTTTTGCTTACACGATCATTGCACTGTGAGCAGGTCTTGAATTTGGCTTTCTTTTGTATTGTTTTTGTTTTATTTTTTCTCAGAAGGAATGGTTTTTGGGCTTCTGGCCTTTGATTCCTTCTTCCTTGCTTTAAAAAAATAAAAATAAAAAAAATAAAATAAATAAAAAATAAATTACTTCACACAATACAAGCCTGTTGTATAGTATGCATTTAGTTATACCTTACTATAAAATATGATCCAGTTTGACAATTAATTTTGTCAGAAAGTTACAGCAGCATTTTCTTGAAACTAAGGAATTATGGTACCGTACCAGTACTATACTTTTTGTGGAAATGGTATTACAGTAAAAGTCTATTAATCCAAATGGCAGTGGATCAAGAATCATTCAGGTTATCAGATTTTTTGGATTTTTGGGTGGGACCCCTAAGACACTTTATTTCATGTTTAGACTGAAATTTTACTGAATGGATCACTTTTCATTCATTCATAATACAATATGGCACATATTAACAATACATGTTACACAAATTTATTACTTAATAATGTCTTACTGAAGACACGAACTGCAATTGGTAAATTAATGGATGTTATGGGTTGTTTAACTCACCAGTAATGCATAGTGTTGAAAACAGCAGTTATAGACAGGTAAAGCCAATTAGAGAGAGTAATTCCAGGGTTAATAATAATATGCACGTAGTGTAAAAGCACAGAAACTTAATATGTATTACTGTGGACAATTCCTTAACCACTTAACTGCGGGCCGTCACTTTCATGACGCTCGGTGGTGATGGCTCGAGCCGTGGGCCGTCCGTTGGGTGCCTCTGTTTTCCTTTTAAGTAGCCAGGGCTTTCAAGATATAAGTATATATGAAAAACTTTAGGAGAAGCCTGAGTGATATTTATATCATTCAGGCTAGTTTTGGCCAATATTTTAAAAAAGTAAGTCAGAGTGCGAATTACCACCGGCTGGAAGTGCCAGGACCTCCTACCACAACCCCACGGTTTAGGGGTTAAACCTACGGTACAGGTCGAAAAGTGGTCAGTTGTTTATGAGGAGGTGCCAGTCCATGCAGTACCTGATCCATGACCACACCGCTCGGCACTTCGGTGCATTTGACGCCCAGTTTGAATGTTTTAATTTTGATTTTTTTTTTTTACTTTTGGGGTTTTTGTCAGCCTTCTTCAAAAATTTGGATTATCGGGATTTTCGGATTATCAGTGTTCGGATTAATGGACTTTTACTGTATGATGTAAAAAAAAGCTCAAGTGATAAAGAACCAGAGTGACATATGAAGAAAGTGCACCGTTAGTCCTGCTTCATCATTATTGTACAGTAGTTTGTGACCTTGTAGACAGAGTAGGTAAAAATGTCGATACCTGACTAATGTCTCGTTAGTCTGATGTCTGTGATGAGGCTGTAAAGTGAGTATAGTTTAAAGGGACCATTTGATGCATGTAGAGGATTATATAACCTATCAACATGCATATCAAAATGATGGTTAACTGGGTGATGCTGAATGAAGTTTCACAGTTTCACAGAGTGGTATTGAAGTGAAAATGCAAGTTGGTTTAGCCCTTTACAAGCATATCACTTTGTTTCCTGGATATATACAGTACCTGTATATTCATTTCTGTCAGTTTCTCTTGATCAGCATTAACTTTTTTCACAACATATTCAGGGCCAATTTGTATGAGTGTATGTTGAGTAGGTACCCGAAGTTTATGAATGGCAACAAATTATGGACCCATTATTATAAACTACTTTGTGCAACTAACAATAGTTTCTATATGTTCTTAATGGACTTGGCATACTATAATGTGGTAAGCTAGTCAGCTGTTCAATGAGGCTTGTGTTAATTGCACTCATCCATGATGTTGCAAGCTAAATCCTTTTTACTCTATTATTAATTTATTTTGCTCTTTTATTCTTGCATCATAGAGAGGCTAATTAGTAGTATTACAGTACTGGTTTATCATATCTGTTGTTAAGTATTGACAGTTATCTCCTTGTTTAATGCAGACTGCACAAACCGGCAATCAGCATTAATCCTATAGAGGGCTGGGCCTCATTTAGTTACTGCATTTTATTCTGACAAGCCGAGGGAAACCCCATCCCTCTAGAGGTTTAAGATGTATGTAAAACAGATGTATTGCAGTAATAGAATTTATAACAACAAACATGAGATATTGTGGTTGGTTCAGTTAAAAAATGATATGGTTGAAGTAAAAACTGGTTTTACAGACATGGGTTTTTGTATGGGCATAGGCACCAACGAATGGAGGAAGATCAGGGAGTAGTTTTGAGTAGAGTTAAAGAAATATTTAGAAAAGTTTGACTGAAAGAAAATGATATGGTATTGCTTTGAGGAAAAGGAAAAATATGAATAAATGACTGGGCACTTTGAGAATGCCAAATGTGAATGAAAGTGAGAATGATATGATCTTTTATGGAAAGAGACTTTATTTAAAAATACAGGTACCCTGTTCCACAGGAACATCAACATCCCCTGCCCCCTCAGCCGCAGTCTGTCTGGCCGAGGATATTTGTTGACAAGTAATCTGCTGCTTCTGTGGTACTTTCGTACAGGTACAATACAGTACATACTCTGTGTTGGAAATCAGTGCCCTTTTGTGGTAGACAGTGTCTCACCAGGATTGGACAATGCCCTCACAGATATGTACACAGGGTGTACACAGGATGCACATGTAGCATCCTCATCAGCAACACAAGTACATTATTCAAGGAGTGTAGTGAAAATAAGGAAGGGACCTGGAAAAAAAAAAACTATATAAAGAACTAAATATTTAGATCATTATGTACACACTAGAATTGCTAAGACAACTTGAGGAAAAAAAGAAGTAGGAGAAAAGTTTGGCATACTTTTAATATCAGAGAAGGTATAAGAAATTGAAATAACAGTTTTGAGAAAGAACTGTGAATATATAAGAGGCAGAGGGGCTATTTTAAGGGATCACACTGGCTGGAATAAGGTGCATCAAGCTAGAGATGGTTATATACGGGGCAGCATTGTGGAATGATGGAGTGATATGAGCAGCATATGCAAAGAAGCACATTATTTTTTATAATGAAAGAGAGAGAGAGAGAGATCTGTTCAGTAGAGAGTTACAGTCATCTGCCAAAGCTTTGCCCAGCTGGCTTCTTATTTTCATTAGGTAATATCAAAATTCAGCATGTTAACCAATGTCTACAACTACAAGCACTCACATGTCAGATTACATCCCACTGTGTCAGACTGTATGCATACACTGGCACCACCAATATATATGTATTTTTGCAGGTGATCAATATGAGTCCCATTTATATGGTGCCTTGGCTCGAGCATATACTTTTACATGGTTTGTGATAGAAGCTAAACAAATTTTGCATCCCATGTAACCGATATAAATTAATCCCTAACCTTTGGAGAAAAGCTTGTCTGTTTTCCTCATTACTGGGAAACTTCCTGAGATCTGCTAGTTAAATAACTGTTCTGATTTAACCCCTAACTTTGGGGGACAACTTGTCTGTTTTATTCTGACTGATGTGAGACAGGTCTGTGTACCACTAGGAAATACCCTATCCAGAGGTCTGAGAGTTAATTGGCTGAAACTTGTGTAACAAATCATTACTTGTAGATTATGAAAGGATGAGACATTTGTTGGTGTGTAAGGATACAAATTCCTGAGAGTATGCAAAGAAAACAGATTTGAAATAATCAGTAATGAGGAGAGGTTCAAAGGGCTTAATAGAATAAATTCTGGCAGGTAGACAAGTCACAAAAAGACTTTTGTTGTGGATGAGAATGTAGTATGTGATATGAGGTGGTTTCAAATTCATGCACTAAACAAGAAAATCAAATATGTAATTGCAAATTTCTCTGGTTCCTTAAGATGTGTAATAACCACAAGACTGAATGTCATGGAATTGGATGCTTATAGCGTTATTGATACTGTAGACAAAAATATATACATTTGTCAGTCTATCTATCTATCTGTCTATA
>JAGKTI010038673.1:637-10682 GCA_018397915.1 Birgus latro | reverse complement strand
AGAGAGAGAGAGAGAGAGAGAGAGAGAGAGAGAGAGAAAGTAGGTGCTATATTAAGACATACAACAGGTCGAGGCCACCTAAATTACTTATAGTCACACAGTGTACACTGAGCCACCTTATGAATACACACATACACACACACATACACACACGGGACAGGCCCCATACACAGCTCAAGCTGTCTCATTTGCACACAATAGCAAGGTGCTTGAATATTACATGGGCACTGGAACAGGTGCCTGAATTCTTGTGGAAATGTGAAGCGAGTGGAGATAAGGGAGAATGAAATATATAATTGTGTACAAGGAAGTGAATCATTAGTAAATAACGGTAGTGTGGCTTTGAAGGGGGAGGGGAGAAGATAGTGCGAAGATCAAGTAATGATTTAGAATGCTTGACACATTAGATGAGGACAGTAAACCATTAGTATTACTTGTATTTATGGACCAAGAAAACAGAGTTGATAATCAAACGCTGTGGAGACTTTTGACAAAAGTTGATTGTCGATAAACGTCCAGATTTTGTATGATGGAACAACAGTAGCAGTGCAAGCGTTTCACTGATTTAGATGTAAGTATGGAACAGAAAAATGGCTGTCTCCTTGGAAGCTTAATATTTAGATGGATGGAGTACACAGAGAGATGAAAGCCATAGCACAAAAGAAATGGGCAGTTATGATACGTGTAGGGAACGAAGGGAATATTGTTGAACATAAGGCCACGTTGTTCGGAGAAGAGGGCTGGGAGCTGTAATTTTTTTTTTTTAATAATAACGGAAAAAGGAAGAACAAATGAATAAAAAAAATAATCCATACACTAGATTACAAGTGTCCTCCATTCATAAAATATCTATAACAGTTGCACTTCAACAGCCCTAGGTTGAAGTTTGGAAGGGAAACCACACTGGGGATGCAAGTTCCAAAGAGATGCAGTTCAAGGGATAAAAGAATTCTGATAGGCAGAAGTTCTGCAATTTGACAGTTTTACAGTCAAGTTATAAAAGTATCTGTAAAATAATGCAAGGAGGGCAACATCCCTTCTTACTTGTGGGGGAGGTTGTTCATTTGTAATAGTAGGGTTATTAGTAATTCTAATAGCTTTGTTCTGAATTTTGTCTAGTCGTTTTAATGCAACCTCTCCACACCCATTCCACAAGAGTGAGCAGTATTCCATTTGAGAGCGCAATCACTCTTGTAAATTATAGCTAACTGCTCGTCAGTGAAGAATTTACGGAATCTATACAATAATCCAAGTTTCTTCAAAGCACTTTTAGGAAGCGATCTAACATGGGAGGTCCAGCTGAGGGCATTGTTAAGTCAAACACCAAGAATTTCAAAACTTTTAGCAATATGATTATCAGTAGCACTGAAGGTAATATAGGAGTTAGGCAATATTTGTCTGTTAGTAAATTGTATATATTTGGTTTTCCTAGCATTAAATGTCTATCTATCTATCTATTGCCAGACGCCATAATACTGTAAGGGGTGGCCATTTAACTGAGATATTTGTTTTACACTGACACGTAGGGAGCACGTATGGTTTGGTTATATGGTGACAATGTTATTTTGTCCCCATTCAGTGATTTTTACCTAAGTCTTGATTTATAAAGATTGCTGTACTGAGTTGTGAGTTTGGAATATTAAACTTTGTGAATGGGTGTTTAAATGCAAATGAACTGTGAAGTGTTGAGTCATTTGCATATGAATGGATGGGATTGTGGGTGACAGATAACAGATCATTAATATGAATTAGGACTAGGGTTGGAGCCAGAACTGATCCTTGTGGCACGCCGGCAATAATCGTTTGGAAAATGGAATATACATAATTTGCTTTTACTCTTATCTTTCTATCACTGAGATATGAGGAAATCAGAGGAACAAAAGATGATAGGGAAGGGAGTTCGGAAGCAGAGAATGGTGCCACACTCTGTCAAAAGCTTTAGAAATATTAAGGGCTAATGCATACGTAGCTCCATGTTGATCAATTGTCTGATGGATGGTATGTATCTGGAGACTGAGTATACCAACAGTGGATCTTTCCTGGCGAAAACCATACTATCTATCACCAGTTAAGTTGTTGGATTAAAGAAATTTAACTATTTGCTTATTAATTACAATCTCACATACTTTACCAAGACATGTAATAGCTGTTAGAAGAGATCAGAAGAACTTCCTTTCTTTGGAACTGGGTGGATATTGGCTTCTTTCCCAGAATTAGGGAATGAAGAAGCACGTATGCATAGTCTGAATAATTTAGCTAAAACACAAGCTAGAACTGGTGAGCATTTTTTCAAAACAATTGGAGGAATTCCATCTGGACCTGGAGCTTTGTTGGTTCGTAAATTGTCTAGGACAGATTTTACATATTTAGTCAGTACGGTATCTTAAGTGGAGTAATTTCGGGAGAGTCAAGTTTTTGTACAAGGACGTTCTGGCTGACTTCCTCTAAGGTGAAATTTCTGGCAAATGTACTGGCAAGGATGTTTGCTTTACCATTTGGTTCATTTATAGTGGTACCATATGAAGATTTTATTGGAGAAACGGGTGATAATTTGTTAAAGTTATTACTGAAGGAGTTGAGGGTTGAACAGAATATTCTATTGTCATCAGGATTGTTTAATAGTTCGGATGTTTGAAAGTTTGATTTAGTGAGATCTATTACTGCTTTGCATGGTTTCCAGCAATTTTATACTGACTGAGCAATTCAGATGTTTTAGATTTCAAGTGAGATATATATATGCTATGGACTTTTGGGTCGTCGCTCTGGCACAATTGCTGTAAAACCATTTTTGGGAGACCGATCTTTTAGTAAACTGTTTGACTCAGTATGAACTATTCCACTTGCTTTAATCCATTAATGTGGGACTAGGTTGAACTGATGTCACTGGAGAAGAAAGACTGCCATGGAATTTCAGCAAGATAATTTTCAGCCTGAAGTGTCCCGACGATGTATGGGTATACGTCGCAACATTTTGTCACGGTGACACCTGACGACGTACCCATACATTACGCAATTGCAAGATCCGTCATTTGCACTTTTTTCAAGCTTCATAGTTGATTTTTGGTAGGCACATGTGGGAGATCTTCCTCTACCCGCTATCAGGTGGGGATACTGACTGGCCCCACCTGACCCCCCTCCCCCCACACGTCATTTTCTCGGCAATTCACCTGTTAGCAGTGACCTGGCCACTAAAGACATGTCATGCCACGGTCTCTCCAATGACGAAATTCATGGTGAAAGTGATTCCTGAGGTGAAGGACAGAGGAACAAACAAGCTACAGGAAGAAACAAACAGAAGTGATGAGCTGGTAATGTCATAAAGGAAGGTGCCATATGTTGATGTGTTTGGTTAGTGAACAACACTTATATCGCCTAATTATTGTGTGAAAACCAATATACTCTTGTATGACGTATAAATTCGTACCAAATAAATAAAAAAATACATAATTTAAAGTGGCTTCAATGTGTTACCCCTCCTATAGTTCGTTTTCTTTGAAGATAGGTACCCTCATAAAGCATGAGAAGGTAAAGGTGACTCTCACCTGTAGCAACATTTATAAGCTCAGGAGGGCGATTTCTCTATGAATTTTCGATGTTTCTCACCAAAAGCGGAGGTTTGAGCAAAATTTTTTTTTCCATAATTGGTCGGGATTGGGGGGGGGGGTCAGTGGCCAAAAATCGGCCAGGACGTGACAGGTTAAATCCATCCCAGTCTGCCCAGTCAAAGTGCCATCTGGTCACTCTGACAGGCTCAGAACGGAGAGGTTTTGGGGAATTGACTATGAGAATTTAATGGAACTGTGGTCGGAGGATCCAAATGGTGACAGTACTTTTATCCTGTATTACTGATCTGGATTATTTGTCAGGAACAAGCCCAAGAGATAGGCGTTATGGTCAGGATTATCTGGAATTCAGGTTGGTTGTTTTACCAGTTGTGTGAGATTTAACGATTCTGCAAACACTTCGCATTCTAGACCAGTATCGTCAGTCCTGGCAGAATGCAGTAACCATTCTACAATATGGACGTTAAAATCACCCAAAACGGTCATTTCAGTGGTAAGAGTGAGGTTAAGTTTAGTCAATTGTGTGGATATGGAGTTAAATATGCTGGGTTCTGAAGAAGCATTAGGGGAACAATAAACTACAGAGATATACTTGGTAATATTTAGATAGTTTATATAGTGAATAATTAAAATTGGCTGAGGTAAAGTTCAAATCAGCATCAGCTGCAAATTCGGATTTGATATAACAACAGGTGCCATCCTTATTATCGAAGTTTGTGAAGGTATGGTAACAAAGAAAGCAAAATGGGCATATGTCAGTAGAGGGGGAGATTTGGGGTTCCATGAGATACAGGGCTAGAGGGGATATCGATTGGAGGAAAAAGTGAATGAAGTGAGATTGGTATTAAGACAATGGATATTAGTGAAATATATGGCTGAATCCGTGCTTCCCCGCTGACGGGCATGAACAGCGTTTGCAACAACCGCTGTCGACAATGTCGCTTGATTGCCACCGGGAGGACCCTGTGCTGTTAGCCCTATTCTGCCGGTGGTGGCAATCCGAGATACAACTGAATTTGCTGATAATAATGCAGCAGCCATTGCTGAGAAGGTATGGAAATAGAAGATATGATATCTAATGTGCATGCAACGTGGTGCAGGCAGTTGAAGACAAATGTATAGAGTAGTCTACTGTCATGTTAATGAAAACACTGAAAAATTTCAGCAAAGGGAGAGGGTCAGGAACAGGTTTTGAGGGCTGGTGAAACGGGAGCTCCAGCTCTCCCTGTTACCAGCTTGCCATCCATCTCGGGAGAACCGCCATGTTCAACTGGTGCTAAAAAATGCATAAATACATGTAAATATGTGTAAGTGTGGAAGACGACTTCACAAGTGACTGTAAGAACAAGGTGATGATTTCTAAGAGGTGATGATGTGCATGAAGAATCGTTCAAGACAAAGAACACTACAAAGCCCCACGGATGGAGTAAGGGCTGTAACTTATGTGAAAAGGAACACAGAAACAAGGTGGAATCGTATCCAGCGTGGAAAAGAAGACACAACGTGTTCTATGCGCGCTAAAGCGATCCCGAATCTTGCTTTTCTGTCTTTGTCTTTAGCTGATCGAAAAGTTTTGTTAGCTAAAACCTTCTCTACACCGAACAGCCACGAAAGGAACAACTCCCATTGTACACCTTCGATATAAGCCCAAATGATGATTCGAACCATCAAATCGATCCAGCGACGACTGTTCCAGCGTTACAGCACTAGATGAGCCAATTGTTTTTAGATAGACAGTGGGGCAGTCTGTAATGTATTGCCTGTGCATGTGAATGTGGCTGCAACATCTGACTCAACACTGAAAACGTATGCCCTTCAAAGACACCATTGTTTTGTTGTGAACAAGCGGTAGTTTACTCAGCAGTGCGAGTGAAAAAATAAAGAAAAAAATGAAGAATCTAGTGGCAATTGTTCGTGCACTTTAATTTGAGAACTCATCAGTGGAACAAAATATCATCAGTCCTTGTAATTAAAGCAAGTGTTCATTTGTAACTTTAGAAGTAAAAGACAATAAGTGGGGAGGATTTAGAGATGGTAGGGGATTTATAAAATAGATATTTACAATGAGGACTTTGTTGAAATACATTGCAAAGAATGTGAAGCTGTATATTAAATTTATGGAGTTGAAGAAGGCTAATGATACAGTGTATTGGGGAGGGTTACGGAATATGTTAGGGGCAGTACCACATGCATGAAACTGGGGAATAATGCAGTTATCCTTGTAGCATTATTGTCAGTGTTAGACGGGGATATGTTATGATGCACTTATTGACAAGTATACATCTATATCTATCTTTCTATATATTAGGCAATGGATTGAAAGTGGGGACAGCAGGTACAGGAGCGAAAATGAAGTCATATGGCAATCAGTGGAATCTTGTAACCTGCCTATATGCTGGCGATGCAATTTTATCGGAAGAAGGTGAGCGTGATGACCTGAAGGTGGTGAATAAGTTTGATAGAGTTCCACAAGAAGAAACTTTAGGGTGCATGTTCAGAAAAACAAGATAATAATTTATGAAAGGAATGAATATGACAGTGTGAATTTTGACAGACAATACAGGGCAGAGACAAGAAAAAAACATTGCTCTGTAGGATCCAGATGGGAGATGAAATGTTTTAGGAGACTGATAGTTTTAAACATCTGCAAGCTACACTCTATGAAAGTGGCAAAACAGAGGATAAGGTTAAGGAGGTACCACTTGCATAAATGATGGCAACTGCCAAGCCCTGTTGCGTTTTGAAAGATATGATGGTTAGTATGGAGGATAAGAAAGCCCTGCGTCAGTGTTTTGCCGTCGACAGTCTCGTATAGTGGTGAAACTGGGCAGTGAGAAGCAAAGACCTGTCTTGGTCGTATAGAAATTACTCTGTCGGAAAAGATGCGGGCATAGGAAAGATGGGTGTATGTACTGTAATAGTGAAACCTATGGGTGTTATGGAATGGAAGCAAGAGCTATAGGAGATGTGGAATTACCTAGTGGATAAAAAAGAACACGTTGAGATGGTAGGGATGTATACAAAGAATGCACACAGAGAGGCTGCCAAAGAAAACTTGAAAAAGTGAGATCAAGGATAGCGTCCGTAGATGTAGACCTTATGCTGTATGGAGGAAGAAAGGGGGACAGTATATTGGTGAAAGGGAACGAAAAGGGATCTTAGAGAGTGAAAGAGATCTGTGAGGATAATGTATCCTGGAGACGTTTTCGTCATTCGGGTGTTTCCAGAGGGAAGCAAGGTGTCAGAGAAAATGACGATGGTGATAATGAAAAGATATTAGGATAAATTTTGTGAAATGAATGTGTATTTGGTTCAAAGAGACTGTCCTATCAATGCTAAGAACAGTGTTTTGCAACAATTCCCTTGTGTATTTAGTAAAATAGTGGGCAAAGTAGATGACACATGCCAAACAGGAAAAGAAGATTCTGTGCCACTAGTGACCCAAGCACCAAACCGTGGGCTTCCATCCATACGTGCATGAATACATGAAGAACTTCATATAGCTTGGACGAGCTTGGAGACACTGCACGAACTGCTTTGCCAATACATTGAATACATGAAGAACTTCATATAGCTTGGAAAAGCTTGGAGACACTGCACGAACTGCTTTGCCAATACTGTACAATGATGGTCAGTATTAATAGTGGTGCCTATAATGGATGTTCATTCTAGCATATGTCTACATCCCTGAGTCATAACAAGACAATAAGAGGGTAGAGCTACGTGGTTGTTGAAAGCAAAATCTTTCAGAGTCTTAAATGTCAAACAAGGATTTTGGCATGTACAGGTCTAGAACAAAGCTCATATTTAACTACTTCCAAAACTGTTTGGGAGGTATAGGTGCCTGAGAATACTGTTTGGGATATTTACTGCACAAGAGGTATTACAGCATAGAATGCATCAAACCACAGTTGGGTCACAAAACACATAGGTTGTGGCTGACTAGTCCATAGTGAATGACGGTGGCTGCCTTCAAGACGAAGCAGTGGCAAACTATGACAAGAAACAATATGAGCATCTGTGAAGATGTGTGGAATGTTACGCGATGCTGAATCTAGAAAAGCTCTAATTCAGACTACCTGAAGTGCCATATATTGGAAATGCATTGATATCTCATGAAATCAAGTCAACATCTTTGGAGATTAAGGCTCTGATGGATATACCTGTTCGAAAGGAAGTGTCAGGGATTTGTTAGTTCCTGGAAATGGTTCAAGATTTGTCCAATTCCTCCCCAGGCTGGCAGATATGACTGAACCTTTGGTGGATCTGACACGAAACAATTTTTTTTTTTTTTTAGGAATGATCAAGATCGATAATGGCTGCACCAACGTTCCAGTATTACAGTGTAAAAGAAGCTACTATACATTGTATTGTTCCTCAGTGTGATCTTACTGATATGCCGACGCAAGGAGGAGAGAGCCAGTTGCACGTGCATCACGAGCTTTAACACCTTCGGATCAGCACTATGCACAGAATGATAGAGAGTGCTTGACAGTTGTTTTTGCATGGGGGCGTTACCACCATTACTTGTACGCATGTAGGAAAGTAACTATCTAAACTGGCCATTATCCAAAAGAAGAAGCAATATTCAAGAAACCACTGGAAGCTGCACCTGCGTGCTTACAGAGAACACTACCTTGTCTTCAGAATTATAACTTACGTAGCTGAATATCTCAGAGGCAAGAAAATGTAACTTGCTGATACTCAGTGACGAGTATATCTGGAAAATACCTCTAAATAATCAAAGAGTGCAAAATATCTGTGAGCTGTGAACCAGGAGGACACACTGGTGGTCAGAAAGGATAAAATACAGGAGGTCCAACATAATACAAAAGCGGACGACGATGTTCAATAGCTGTCAAAAGTAAAATGGATGGTCCAAACAAAAACTGCTGATTTCAGCTGTAGCACTTCTGTTCATCAACTACAGGGATGATTTCCATTCATGAGATGGACTAGTTTTCGATGAGAACTACCAATCGCACTGCGAAAAGAGGTGACAGACGTGGTGCACCAAAGACGCAGGAAAATAGGTCGTTCACGTCGTTTTCGGGAGGCACTATTTTGGCCTTGAATGTAATCCGATTTATGAGTCTTCGTCCATTAGTGAGAAGACTGTTTGATTAAAACAGTTCGTGTTGCGAACCACTGAAGAATCATGAATTACTGGTCCCTGGTGGAAAGTAGGAGCAGATCTATGGTATGTCGTCTTGATAACTGTTCAGTACTGGTGATGGTTGATTACTAGAGCAAAAGTGCTTAAAATGAGGAATTTCACATCTTCTGCAGTTATCAAGGAATTCCAAGATACGTTTGCTTGTCGTAGGGTGCTGGATATGTTTGTGGCAATGGACCTTATTTCAGTATTACAGAGTTCCAACATTAACAGAGAAGTGGGTATTTGAACATGTCACCTCTTGCCCAGAAATGCTTTAGTCAGATGATAAAGCCTAGAATACTGCCAAAACTAGGAAGAGATTATACCCAATGTGCAAGTCATCATGGCAGTCTGAGTAAATGGAGCTGGTAAGCTGTCGGAACACCACGAGTGAAGGGATTCATACTTCAGCGCAACGGCTGATGGGTCATTGCTGTAGTACATCTACCCATTCTTTGCAGTTCCATCGCTACTGAAGCCATGCCACTAAATAACAGAACATACTCTGGGTTTAATGACAAGAAAGTATTTGGAGCTCGTTATTATAACACAGGAGTATAAGCCAGTATTGATATTATTCTAGAAGCTGTTCATTAGACAGTATGTACAATACCAGGAAGTCCAGGTAATGAGATGTGGAATTGTGGAGTACGCCTGGAAGAACTGACTCCACGGTCGTACAGTGTTCAAACTGGAGACCATTTATTGGCGAAATCGTAGTCAGTTGCTGAGGACTGGCGAGGAACTGTTGTAAGAGATCAGCAGTGAATACCCACTCCAGGATGAGTAGCATCATAGTCCAACTCTTTCCTTGTGCTCCAGAAATCGACATATCCATCCACTCACTTACCCATCGTGCCCACCCTCCTACCCACCGATATGACACCCACCCTGCTGACCCCATCCATCCTGCCCATCCATCGACATTCCCGCCTGCCCACCCACCCACCAAGCCTGCCCATACAACCACCCACATACCTAGTCCACACACCCACCCACCGTGCTGATTCCACCCACCCACCCACCGTGCTGATTCCACCCACCCACTCATCCATGTTCTCAACCCACCCCACCTGTTAATCCACCCACCTATCCACGCCCACAACCCACCGCAACCACCCACCCCGCCTTTTAACCCACCCACTCACCTACCTACCTACCAACCCCAGGTATCCGGCCACCAACCTAATCACTCGCCCACCAAGTTCCAACAGCAGGTTTACACACACACACACACACACACACACACACACACACACACACACACACACACACACACACACACACACACACACACAGAGAGAGAGAGAGAGAGAGAGGGGAG
>JAGKTI010038672.1:0-10682 GCA_018397915.1 Birgus latro | reverse complement strand
GAAGAAGAAAGGGACAGAATAAAAAGTAAACTAGATGAATACGAATCAAAATCGAGGAGGCAAGATGAGCATATTCAGGAAATTAAGGAGCAACATAAGGGGTGGAAGAAAATACAGGAGGAAGGAAATGTAAATTTGAAGGAAATCATAGAACAACAAAGTAAGGAAAAAGTGGAGAAGGAAGTGGTTAGAGTACTAAGAAGTAGAGAATCTTTGGTCAGGGATGTAGCAGACAAGAAAAAATGTGTGATAATCTCAGGAATAAAAGAAAAACGAATGACAGTAAGATCCGAAAGAGAGAGAGAGGAACTGAGCAAGGCTAAAGAAATAATAGCAGTGGTTATGGAAGGAAACAATGAAGCTCAAGAAGAGATTGAAGAAGTGTTTAGGTTAGGAAAGTACGAGGATGGTGGGGCAAGGCCCTTGAAAGTAAAGTTTAAGTCCCAAGTAATAGTGAATGAAATCATAAGTAGAACGTGGAAATTGTCAGAGAAAGAGGGGTTTAAAAATGTTTGGATTAGGAGAGATGCAAATGAAGAGGAAAGAGCTAAATTAAAGGAGTTAGTAAAGGAAGCAAAGATAAAAAACGAACAACGAACGAAGAAAGAGAAGACAGAGTTCTATTGGAGAGTTATGGACCAGAAATTGAAAGTGGTACCGACGGAAGGAAAGAGAGACGAGAGAATAAAAAACGATGAAAAAAGTTTGAAAGTGGCGTACACAAACATTGATGGACTAATATCGGCAAGGTTAGAAATCAATGATTTTTTGAGGGCACACGAGCCTGATGTTATGTGCTTTGTAGAGACTAAATTGAAAGAAGATATTGATATTCATATGGGAGGTGGGAAATACAAATTATGGAGAAGAGACAGAAAAGAAAAAACGGGAGGAGGAGTGATGATAGCAGTGAAGGACAACATAAACGTAGATACTGTGGAAATTGCAGAGGGCAGGGCCGAAGCCATAAATTTGAAACTAGAAACTGGGGAGAATGGTAAGAGAGATATGGCAGTGGTATATGTTCCCCCTAAGACGAGAGCATGGAATGACGATGAATACCAGGAGATGTTGTCAGACATGGTTAGTTATCTACAGAAAGTGATTGAGAAAAGCAACAATATAATCCTAATGGGTGACTTTAATTGTAAAGAGGTGAACTGGGAGGAATGGGACTCGGGAGGCAGCGAAGATTCGTGGGGCACTAAATTGTTAAATATAGCAATGAATAATGTAATGACACAGTGGGTTAAAGAAGAGACACGATTCAGAGGTGATGACACACCAGCAAGATTAGATTTGATACTATCCAAAGAACCTGATGTAATTGAATCATTAAATTATCTGTGTCCTATAGGAAAAAGTGATCATGTGGTCATTGAGTTCCAGATGATAATAGGGAACGTGGTGCCAAGAGATGAGCTTTATAGACAAGGACGATACAACTTTGGGAAAACAAACTTTGCAGAATTGAGACAATTTTTTGAAAATGCGGACTGGAGAAAATTCAGAGAAACAAGAGAGATACAGAGGAAGTGGGATATCTTTTTAGACCTCTACAATCTGGGTGTGGAAAAATATGTGCCAAGAGTAAGTGGGAAAGAAAACAGGAAAAAGGTGTGGTTTAATAGAAGGTGTATAATAGCGAAAAAAGAGAGGGACATGGCATGGAACAAATGGAAAAAGAGAAGTAATATCAGGAAAAAGGAAGAATATAAAAGAACTAGAAATGAATATACAAGAATACGTAGAGAGGAAGAAAGGAACTTTGAAAAAGGTATAATTGACAAATGTAAGGATGAACCCAAATTGTTTTATAGATTTGTTAATGGCAAATTGAAGCAAAGGGAAGGAATCACCAAACTGAAAGTAGAAGGAGAGGTCTACAAGGATGCAGTAATGCAAGCTGAAGTAATGAACAAATGTTTCCAGTCGGTTTTCACTAAGGAAAGGGAGTTTGTGGAAGGAGAGGGAATGATAAGAAATGTAGTGATAAAAGATATAAAAGTGGAAGTGCAGGAAGTGTATAAATTACTGGGAGCTCAAGATGTAAGGAAGGCCCCAGGACCGGATGGAATCTCTAATTGGGTACTGAAGGAATGCAGAGAACAACTGGCGGATAAGATTCACAATTTAATTGTGTGCTCCTTGGAAGAGGGGAAAGTGCCTCGGGAATGGAAGAGGGCAAATGTGGTGCCAATCTATAAGGGAGGAAACAAGGAAGAACCCCTGAATTATAGACCAGTGTCCCTAACCAGTATGGTTGCGAAATTGTGTGAGAGAATCTTGAAAGACAGGTGGATAAAATATCTGGAAGAGATGAATATTTTGACTGAAAGTCAGTTTGGATTCAGAAGTGGAATGTCATGTGTTTCCAACTTGTTGAGCTTCTACTCAAGGGCGATTGACGTGCTACAGGAGAGAGACGGTTGGGTGGATTGTGTGTACTTAGATCTGGAGAAGGCCTTCGACAAAGTACCCCACAAGAGACTATTATGGAAATTAGAGCATATAGGAGGACTTAAGGGAAGCCTCCTGGAATGGATGAGAGACTTTCTGAGTGACAGACAAATGAGGACAGTAATAAAGGACAGGACATCTGGATGGAGGGAAGTAACAAGTGGTGTCCCACAGGGCTTGGTGTTGGCACCAGTAATGTTCTTGATTTATGTAAATGATATGGTAGATGGAGTGAACAGCTACGCAAGCCTGTTTGCTGATGATGCAAAGATCTTGAGAAAGGTAGAGGTTGAAGAGGACTGTAAAATGCTACAGGAGGATCTGGATAGGATATATGATTGGAGCCGGATGTGGGAAATGAAATTCAACGCAAAAAAATGTAAAATATTGGAAATGGGTAAAAGTACCAAGAGGCCATCATTGAATTATTTGATGGGTAATGAACCAATTAGAAAAGCGAGAGAAGAGAAAGACTTGGGAGTGCTGGTCCAGGACAGTTTGTCACCTGAAAAGCACATAAATAAGATAGTGAGAGAGACATATAAACTCTTGACCAATATAAGAGTGGCATTTCATTACATGGATGAGGAGATGATGAAAAAATTGATAGTGGCCATGATTCGGCCCAGGTTAGAATATGCAGCAGTAGTGTGGTCCCCACACAAAAAGAAAGATATAACCAAGATTGAGAGAATACAAAGAACAGCAACCAAGATGGTCCCTAGTCTGGCAGATTTGCCATACAGAGAGAGGCTGGAAAGGCTGGATTTGCCCTCCTTAGAGGAAAGGAGAAAGAGGGGTGACATGATTGCAGTGTTCAGGACTATGATAGGAGTAGATAAAATTGACAGAGAAAATCTGTTTGTGTGGGATGAGAGAGCAACAAGAGGACACGGAATGAAACTAAAGAAGCCAAGCTGCTCGAAGGACATCAAGAAATTTAGTTTTCCGTATAGATGTATAGACCTGTGGAATAGCCTGGACAAAGAGATCGTCCAGTCTAAAAACTTAAATGAGTTTAAGGCAAAATTTGACTTATTAAGAAACAGAGACGGGACCCCACGAGCGTAGGTCATTTCCTGTATATCACAATTAGGTAAATACAATTAGGTAAATACACACACACACACACACACACACACACACACACTGCTCACTGGTTCAGTGGTAAAGTTCTTGCCTGCCATCTGATAGATGGAAGTTCGCACCTCGCTACGGTTGTGAGAAGTTTTGCTGATGATGCAAGTGGTTTCTGTCCCCTTTGAGCAAGAGGATGGGTGTGTGCATGTGTGAAGGTCACAAGCCTTGCCCTTAGATTGGATTAAATAAGCTCTCAGCTCTCTTCCGGGAGGCTAAAAGCTGACAATCATGCCCCCCACCACATGATCCTGACCGACCCGGTGGATTACATACAGTAGTGGATGGAGTAAACAGTTATGCAAGTATATTTGCAGATGATGCAAAGATCATGAGGAGAGTAAAAGTTGAAGACCACTGTAAAATGCTGCAGGAAGATCTGGACTGGAATTACGATTGGAGCCGGGTATGGGAAAAGAAATTCAGTGCAAAAAAATGCAAAATATTGGAAGTGGGTAAAAGTACAAAGAGGCCATCACTGAATTACTTGATGGGAAAGGAACCAATCACAAAAGCAAGAGAAGAGAAGGACCTAGGAGTGTTGGTCCAGGGTAATTTGCACCCGAAAAACACATTAACAAGATTGTCAGAGACACATACTGTATACTCTTGACAAACATGAGTGGCATTTCAATACGTGGATGAGATGAAAAAAATGATAGTGACTGAGCCACCTCAGGTTAGAACATGTGGCAGTGGTGTGGTCCTCACATAAAAAGAAAGATATAAAGAAGGTAGAAAGACTACAAAGAGCAGCAGCCAAGATGGCGCCTGGCCTGCCCAGGTTAGAACATGTGGCAGTGGTGTGTTCCTCACATAAAAAGAAAGACATAAACAAGATAGAGAGAATACAAAGAGCAGCAGCCAAGATGGTGCCTGGCCTGACAGACCTATCGTACAAGGAAAGACTAGAAAAGCTGGATCTGCCTTCCTTAAAAGAGAGAAGAGGGAGGGGTGACATGATTGCAATGTTCAGGACCATGACAGGAGTAAACAAAATTGACAGAGACGATCTGTTTGTATGGGATAGGGAACAACAAGAGAACATGGAAAGAAACTGAAAAAGACATGTTGCTAGAAAGATATTAAGAAATACAGTCTTCCATACAGATGCACTGTCCTATGGAATAGTCTGGTCAAAGAATACTCGAGTTTCGGGAGGCTATGGACATGAGTGTGTGCAACACACATTTTAGAAAAAGAATGAGTCGGTTGATAACGTACGAGTCCGGGGGAAATAGTAGTCAGATAGATTATTTTCTGATCAGGAGGGTTGATAGGAGATTAGTGAGGGATGTTAAAGTTATAGGAAGCGAGGAGTATGTGCAGCAGCACAAACTGTTGATTTGTGACATGGTGCTTAAGGAACGAGTGATGAGAAGGAGGACATATGTACCTAGGAGAAAAATATGGAAGCTGGGAAACCAATCAGTAAGGGATGCCTTTTATAGTGAGATGAGGAGAGTGGTAGTTGAACAGGAAGCCTTAGATAGAGGCGTTAATGAACAGTATAGAGCCCTTAAGAACAACCCCTTGAGAGATACTGATGCAATATGCAGTTGGACAAGATGCCCACTAAGACATAAAGTAACTTGGTGGTGGGATGAGGGTGTAGAAGCCGCAGTTAAGGAGAAAAGAAGGCTTTTCCGGGAATGGAAGAAGGGTGGTAACAGGGAGGAGTACTTGGCTGCCAAGCGCAGGGCTAGAAGAGAGGTATACAGGGCGAAGTCTGAGTCACAGAGACTTTTACTTGATAATCTAAATCATGGAGAAAGGAAAAATATGATTTTTTTTGTGGCAAATCAGATGAAGAGGGATAATCGGGACATTGTATGTGAGCAGTGTGTGAAGAATGATGAAGGAAGGGTAGTGGTGAACAGTGAGGATATTAAAGATGCATGGAGAGAGCATTATAGCCAGTTGTTGAATGAGAAGTTTCACTGGGAATGTTTGGAGCCAGCTGATCCAGTGTTTGGCCCTTGGCCTTTGACTGACGCTGCTACTGTGAGTGAGGCAATAGGCAGGATGCGGGTGGGGAAGGCGGCAGATGTGTCTGGGTTGACTGCCGAAATGTTGAAGACCTCAGGAGATACTGGGGTGAGGTTAGTCACTGACCTGATAAATAGGATTATATATGAGTGTGTTGTCCCAGATGATTGGCTGAAGAGTGTAACTGTAAATGTGTACAAAGGGAAGGGTGATGCCCTGGAAAGGGGAAATTACAGAGGTATAAAGCTCTTAGATCAGATAATGAAAGTAATGGAGAGAGTTCTAGAAGGTATGATTTGAGAAAGAGTGAATATCGATGAGATGCAGTTTGGGTTTATGCCAGGCAGGGGGACCACTTATGCCATATTCATTGTTTGACAGCTTCAGGAAAAATATACTGGAAAGAAAAGGGAATTGTATTTTGTTTTTGTTGATTTGGAAAAGGCCTTTGACAGAGTCCCTAGAGAGGTGGTGAAGTGGGCAATGAGAAAGCTAGGGTTGGAAGAGTGGCTGGTTAGGGTGGTTATGGCCATGTACNTTTGAGTGATGAGTTTTCCGTGAATGTTGGTGTGCATCAGGGGTCAGTTTTGAGTCCCTTGTTGTTTATCATGATGCTTGAAGCCCTCTCTCGTGACTTCAGAGATCGACTTCCATGGGAGATATTGTATGCTGATGATTTGGTGTTGATTGCAGAGAATGAAAAGGAGGTGGAGGAAAGATTTAAGAAGTGGAGAGATGGTATGGGGTACAAGGGCTTAAGGGTAAATGCAGATAAAACAAAAGTGATGATATCTAGGGTTGGTGGCAGTACAATCAGAGGAGAGGGAGAGTGGCCATGTGCAGTTTGCCACAAGGGTGTGGGAAGTAATTCCATCTTGTGTAGTGTTTGTGATAAATGGGTGCACAAGAGATGTAGTGGTATTAGAGGTAGACCGCAAGATAATGCTGATTTCATGTGTGCAGCGTGTCGGGGAGAGCAGGTGGAGATTGTTAGGCGTGAGTGGGTTGAACTCGCAGGTGAGTCTCTTGAATGTGTGGAGGAGTTTTGTTATATGGGAGACATGTTATGTGCCGGAGGTGGGGCTGGAGTTAGCTCGGTTGCTAAGTTGAGATGTGGTTGGAAGAAGTTCAGGGGGCTGTTGCCTCTCCTGACATTGAGAGGACTCTCCTTACGTGCTAAGGGGTCTTTGTATGCAGCATGTGTTAGGAGTGTGATGCTGTATGGTAGTGAGACCTGGGCAGTAAAGGAAGAGGATATTCGAAGATTTAAATGTACAGAAATGACAATGATTAGGTGGATGTGCAGTGCGTCCCTGCATGGAAGGCCTGGGGGGGCTGGGATTACGATGGAAGAGTTGAGAGGTAGGATGGGACTGGAGTGTATTGGTGTTGTGATGAGGAGAGGTAGGCTGAGGTGGTTTGGACATGTGGAGAGGCTGGGGGATGATAATTGGGTACAGAGGGTGAGAAGTGTTAATACTGGGGGAGGGGTTGGGAGGGGTAGACCGAGAAAGACATGGGACTAGGTCATTAAGTGTGACTTAAGGGTTAAGGGACTGAACAGGGAGGCTGCCAAAGATCAAGCAGCATGGAGAGCCGCCATTAGGTGACCAAGGCATGTTGGAGCCTTCAAAAACGAAACGAAACGAAAGAGATCGTCCTGTCCAAAAAACTTAAGTGGGTTTAAAGGAAAGACTGACTGGTTGAGACACAGAGGCGTGACCCTACAAGTGTAGCTCATTTCCTGTTTATCTATCTATCGGTATTTCTATTGCCAGACGCCTCAATCCCTCATGGGGTGGCCACAAACAAATCGCCTCCATGTTGCTCTGTCCCCCGCCATTTCACTACCCCGCTCCCAACTCTCATCCCCCCCTCTCTCATGTACCTCTCCACTCCATCCCTCCATCTCATCCTCAGCCTCCCCCTCCCTCTTCCCCTTTCCACCTCACTCGCATACACTCTCCTCATCAGTCTTTCACTCTCCATCCTCTCCACATGCCCAAACCACCTTAATGTGTTTCTCCTAACACTTCCTATCACGTCCATATCCACACCACAATGCTCCTTCACTTCCTCATTTGTTAGTCTGTCTCTCCATGTGACTCCACATGCTCCTCTCAAATAACTCATTTCCAGTCCTCTCACTTTTGACTTCTGCCCTTCCAACAGGGTCAAAGCTTCACTTCCATATGTTAGAGTTGGTATCACAATACTGTCATGTAACAACTTTTTCACTTCCATGCTCACTTCCCTGTTTCTTATCACTGCTTTCAACGAACCAGTGACCTTCCTTCCCTGCTGCACCTTTTGAAGCACTTCATCCTCCAGACTTCCATCCTTACTCATCACACTACTCAAGTACTTAAATGCACTCACATTCTTCATATCCTCCCCATCCAATCTCTCTGTACGTTCACTGGCTTCACTTCTTTAGAAGACCATCTCTTTACTCTTCTCTACATTCACCTTTAGATTCTCTTTCTTACACACTCTCCCAAACTCATCTACCAAACCTTGCAGCTCTCCTTCGTCTTCACTCGACAACACAGTATCATCTGCAAACAACAGTACAGGGAGTTTCCAAACACTGCCCTCTCTCACTAGGGCCACTCCAACATCCACTGCCTGACCTTGTATCTCTATCATAACCCCATTCATGTACAGATTCAACAACCATGGAGACATGACACATCCTTGTTTCAATCCAGCCTTCAAATGGAAAGATTCACTCAGTTTGCCATCCACACGCACTGCAGCCTTAGCACCTTCACTGCCTTCAACAACTTCTCATCCACTCCATATATTCTTAATACCTTCCACAAACCTTGTCTATCCACCCTGTCATATGCTTTCTCCAGATCCATGAAGGCTGCAAACAGCTTCTTTCCCTTCTCTAGAAACTTTTCCACTAAAGATCTAAGAATGAATATCTGGTCTACACAACCTCTTCCCTTCCTAAAACCTCCCTGTTCTTCTCCAACTAATTCCTTTGTTATATCCCTAACTCTGTCAATAAGTATCGTACCATATACTTTTCCTATTACACTAAGAAGGCAAATGCCCCTGTGATTACCACACACTTCTTTTTCCCCTTTTCCTTTGTACAGAAGAATAATTAATTCCTCTGTTGCTTCCGTAACTCTGTCAATAAATATCCTACCATATACTTTTCCTATTACACTAAGAAGGCAAATGCCCCTATGATTACCACAGACTTCTTTTTCCCCTTTTCCTTTGTACAGAGGAATAATTATACCTGACTTCCAATCCTCCGGGACTCTACCTTCCTCCCAGGCCAATCTGCACACCTTCCACATCCATTCTATTACTGTCTCTTCCCCATGCTTCAGCATTTCACCACCCACTCCATCAATTCCTGGGGCTTTTCCCATTTTAACTTTCTTCATTGCTTCCACCACTTCCATCCTACTGATTTCTTCCTCTCTTCTCACAACCCTCCTTCTCCCTGCCATTCCCCAGCCACTTATACTTGCATTACTTTCATTCTCTATGTTCAACAATTCATTAAAGTGTTCTCTCCATCTGTTCACTTTTTCTTTCTCCACTAGTAATCTACCATTTTTATCTTTCACACCCCCACTAACTTCATTGGCACCCTGTCTTGCTCTCTTTACCTCTTTCCAGATCATTTTCTTACATTTCCTCCACTTTGCACTCAAATTCCTTCCAAATTCCTCATCCACTCTCTTCTTACTCTCTCTTACTAATCTTTTCACCTCTCTCCTTCTTTCTACATATAACTCTCTCGTCCGTCTCTCAGCTTCTTCGACACCCCTGTTCTTTATCCACTCACTATATGCTTTCTTCTTTTGTGCCACAGCCTCTCTCACCTCTTCAGTCCACCATGCTGTTCTCTGAACCCCCTTTCGTCTTCACTTCACCCCACACACCACCTCACATGCTGCACAGATTTCTTTTGTGAATATCTTGCACACACCTTCCACATCTTCCATCTGCTCCAATTTATATTTACCCAATTGCTCCTCCACTTCCCTTTTATATTCAGCCTTTATTCCATCCTCTTGTAGCTTTTCTACCCTCCTTGTAAGAACTACTTCCTCCTGTCCTTCCCTTCTTCTCTTCCTCCATCTTGTTTGGATTCTGATTCTGGCTACCACCAAGTGTTGGTCAAAAAGTCCACTTCCCCAACCTCTGTATACTTTTGCATCCATTACACATCTTCTCATCCTTTCATCCACACACACACATAGTCAATCATTGCCTTCCGTTCATTCAGTTCACCATCCACCCTTCTCAACACTCGCCATGTATACCTATGGATCATTTTGTGTCTGAAGAGGATATTAGCTAACACCAACCCACTCCTGGCAGGCACACCCCACTCACCAACCACTCCATGCACCTTCTCATTCCCTACTTTTCCATTCATATCCCCAATCAGAAACATTCTCTCATTCCTTTCAAACTTTTCTAAGCTGGCTTCCACATTTGTCCAGAACTCTTCTCTCACTCTATTTACACGATCTTGCGTTGGCGCATACACGCACACAATTGCCCACATTTGTAGACCAACTTTCACTCTTACCCACACAATCTTTGACCCAACTGATCCATACTCTCTTACATTCTCCTTCCATCTGTTGCTCAAAGCAATACACACTCCTTCTTTTGCCCTCTCATTCTCATCTACTCCTGCGCATATACCCCATCCATACTCCCATTCTCTCACACTCTCACCTCGCCATTTATTTTAAGTTATTCCACATACATCCACTTTCGCACTCTCAAGCAGCTGTACAATCTCTCTCTCTTTCACCTCATCATTCATACCCCTTACATTCCAAGTCCCACTCCTTACCAAGTCCTTTGTCCGGTCCTTTTTTGTCATCTTTTGGTCAGTCCTGGTCCGAGGCTTCTTGTTTGTATTTTTAGTTAGCTGTTTTACGGGGTGGGGCACTAACCCACCACCAACCCTTTTAGTTGCCTCTTATGACAAGCAGGGATACTGGGGGAGAATTCTTGAAAAACCCCCCTACCCCCAGGGTAGGTAAGTAAATACACACACACACACACACACACACACACACACACACACACACACACACTTTAGC
>JAGKTI010038670.1:0-10683 GCA_018397915.1 Birgus latro | reverse complement strand
CTTTTCTTTCCTTTACAGGTGGCATTACATTGAGTGACAAGCCAAATGGTTTCCTGTAAGCCAAGAAACCATTTACAACGCTGGGTTTCCTGTAAGCCAAGAAACCATTTACAAATGCTCCCTACGTGTCAACAAGTGGGTTGGTGGAGGGTTAGTGCCCCTCCCCGTAAAAAAAAATAACTCAAAGTCAAATGGCCACCCCTTACGGGATTATGGTGTCTGGCAATAGATAGATAGATAGATATATACTTACAAGTAATCTGTCCGGAAAGTGGTCATGTCCGGATACTGGGCCCTGAAGCTCCAGCAACGGTAATTCCTGACCCTAACCTAACCTCACCTAAATCAGAAAACCACCAACCTGCCTCCCTACCGGACATGCATAGCACTTATTTAAGACCCCATTCACATAAATAATGGACACAAAGCATGAATTAATTGAATTTTAACCAAAAAATGATGATTTTGAGGTGGGTAAGGCAGAGGTGTTCACCACTTGGCAGCATAGTGTAAGTAAGTATTGGACAAGGCAGTCACTAAAAAATCAACCATTTCTCACATCTTATGCACTAAAATATAGGATACAAAGCATGAAATAAATAAATTGTTACCAGAAAATGATGGTTTAGAGGTGAGTATGGCAAAGATGTTCACCAGTTGACTATATAGTGAACATAGGTAAGAGACATGATAATCACTGAGAAAATCACCTTTTTCACAGCCTATGCACTCAAATATGGGGACACAAAGCATGAAATAAATAAATTGTAACCAGAAAAATTATGATTTAGAGGTGAGTAGAGCAAATATGCGGTAGCTCGATCGGTAGTCCCGAGGGACCCAGGTTCAAATCCTCGCTGGTGCAGGGAACAGTTTAAGGATTTGAATTTCATTAAATAAGGCTTTACTGATCTACCAGAAGACCCGCCGACATGTTGTAAAAATAACCCCGCTAATACCAATACACCAGTCCTGTATGAGACAGCCCTAGCATGTATTCAATATGGACGGTGGGTGTTAGCGCCGAAGTGGTGACAGGTAGTGGTGTATGGTATGTAGGAGGACAGCTGGGCCTTGATAGCAGGCCGCAAAGCCTATGCCCAGAGTCGGACACATAAATTTAAAAAAAAAAAAATATGTTCACCAGCTGATAGCTTAGTGAACGTATGTAAGAGACATGATAATTACAATGGAAATCACCTTTTTCACAGCCTATGCACTCAAATATGGGACACAAAGCATGAAGTAAATAAAATGTAACCAGAGAATGAGGATTTAGAAGTGATTATGGAAAATATTTGGCAGTTGACAGTTTACTTACATGTCCATGGTGGCCGTTATGAATATTACCCCCATCTCTAAGGCTTTCACAGTGGTGATAAATGCTCTTGAAGCATGTACAGTAATTCAGTGTTTAACTGCACTTAATCCTTAGCACTGTGAATTATGATTGTCTGAACAAAAACGAATAATACCGCAAACCATCCCGACAACGTTTACTCATCACAGCAGTTCAGAGATAACTGGCTGTTTGGTGCCGCACGCCAAATTCAAACTTATGGGTGAGAATAAAATAGGACTTTTTCCGTTTTTTCGGCAATTTTTTTTGGCATTTGGGGTCCCGAACGTCATCCTATGATGTCTGGACAGTGAGGTAACTGGATATTGGTCGTCCGGATAGTAGACAAATTACTTATATATATGTATGTATGTATATATATATATATATCTCAAATGCCACCTTCGGAAGGCGTCATATCGCCACAAACACTGATCAGCTGGGAATGGTTGGGGAAGAAGCTGGGAATGGTTGGGGAAGAAGCTGGGAATGGCTGGGGAAGAGGCTGGGAAATAAGAACGGCAATAGTGAGAAGTATTTGAATGTCAAATGGAAGCACCATACTGAGAGAGAAATTTAATAAACATTTTCTCAGATCAGTGTTTGTGGCGATAAGACGCCTTCAGAAGGCGGTGCCAGATATATACTAGGCCTTTGGAGAGACGTAAAGTTATGCACTAATGAGTACAGCAACTCTAACAAATGTTCATATCATTACACAAACAGGAATATGCTGGATTATTTACTGAAAATGACAAAAAGTTTGTTAAAACTCTTAAGTCATGCATTTGATAGTACAGTGAACTTCGATAATCCAGCATCTGATGGTTTGGAAAACCCAATGGTTCAGTATTTTCAGCCCAGGGTCATTTTTAGCTTTTGGAGGAAAAAGATTGAGATCACCCCAGCACTACTAGCACTAATATCTCCTCAAATAGCCTACATCTGCACTACACTACAAAGGTAAGAAAACTATCATTTTTTAAGTATTATAATTTACTACTATTTTTTTGGGTGTGCTTTGACCGTTTTCAAGTACTTGTCCAGAAAATCTGATAATCTGGAATGTCCGTGGGCTACTGCATTCCGGATTAAAAGACATTTACATACTGAATAGCTAGATGATGAAAATATCAGTTCACCTGTTCACAGATACCAGCACATTGATAGTCACATTGTAAATCGCCAAAATAATAATTGTACTTCTCCCAGAGAACAATACAATTGCCACCATTAGGTTCATCTCTGCGGCTACCGTCGTCACAGTTTACCCAGTAACCCCAGTATGGCGGTCCCATTCTCACCTGGTGGCCATCCACCCACCTGAAGACCCCCTCCACCTCTTCGTCCGTACCACCGATCCAGTAGTTGTGATTGGTCAGACCTGAAAACAATTAATGCTTAACTCACATGACGTTTACAGATTTTTCACCTTTATTTGTTAGAGGGTTGTGTCGGTTGGCAGCTTATTCCCCGTAGCTCTGTGACAATAGATGGCAATACTATGGTTCACTATGCTTTCCATAGAACTTCTTCATGACTAGCATCATTCTAGTGTTAAAGTCATGTTTCGGCTCTAATACCTAAAATGGGAAGGTGGCAGTTTTACGCTTAGTATACTTAATAGACTACAACTGACAATCCATCACTGTTTTCACCAGGATATGTGCCATACCCACGCCTGAGGAGCGAGGGTGCGGATTGGTCTTCTGCATGTCAGACCTGTATGTCTCCCTGTTCATCTGTTAAAAAGTTTATGAAAAAAAAATTAATGATTTGGATAGCACCAAATGGTGATTAAGGACCATCATAAGAAAAATTGTTGAAATTTTGTCTGAAAAATGGTCAGAGGTGACAAATAATGAACAAGTTAACCTCAAACAGTTTTGATGTAGTTCAGATCTGCTTAAAGAAGGGTTAAGAGTCGGACCGGATTGATCTCATTCATTATTTAAAACAATGGACAAAGCCAAATGTCACACCGGTAGGTCAAAGTTCTGTGCCTTGAATTCAAATAGTTTTTATTCAATTTTGACCTCACCAGGTATCAGGAAATGATGAGGTGCTTCTGCTTTTAAGATCTACATGTCAAAGTCTGTGGTTAAATTTCAAAACCAACGAAATACCTAGGATTTAATTTGGATTAAATTGGTGGATGGTTTGAGGATTAGGCAGGGATGAATGAGAGTCTGAGAGCAATTGGTCGAGGGTCATTACAGGGCAAAGTTCGATTTCGGCGAGCATATAAACATTCGTGGATGTTATTTCTTATTCAAGAATGATGCTCTTTTGTATTTGTCGCTACATCTCCAAAACAGAAGTATGAAAGAGACTCCAGCCGTTATTAGCCATACATATTTTTACAGCGGCTTCAGCAAAAATCACGAATGACTATTCCTACATTTTTTCCTCGAATAATCCCTAAAACATGGATGTTCATTGATGTATTATTTGTATGAGAATGTCACAAGCATTCACAACACAAAAAGCTCTTATCTTCTAAAAATTAACGAATTAACATATGTGAGGTACTTGTTTCAACACCTGTATTTTTTCGGTTTTTATGACTACAGTCCAGTTACTGTGCCTCAGTTTAATTTCTATCCATTCCATAATATTTTACTAAGTCAGGCTCTATCACGAATTCTTTGACTGGGCCAATCTTTGCCACATTTTGCCAGCAAACTTCTCAGTCTCATCTCTCCACCACCTGTCTGACATTTTTCTGCTACGCTTTCAGTCTCTTATAGTCCAGTCAGTCAGCCTCTTGCTTCATCAGTTATCCCATATTCTTGCTACCCGACATGCCAACTTCCATTTCTGTTCCTTTATAACTTCTATAATTGTTTCGTTTCGTTTTTGAAGGCTGCAACATGCTTGCATGCGTCGGCCTTTTTGGATTGGAGCGTGACTTTAATTTGCTCTCTAACCCAACTTGATCATTTCCTCTCTCTTAAAGATATTCCTAGCACTGACCTTTCCATTACTGTTTGAGAATTATTTAGTTGATTTTCCATCGATTTTGTATATTTTCTGGTTACGTCACAGTTGGGATATACATTCTTTATACACTTTTCTTTTCATGCATACTAGCAAGCTTCTTTTCATAATGTCTCTATGTTTAATAAAAACTTTCCATTCATTGTAATGCGTCATTTTACTTCACTATCATGGTTTTTCATTAGTTTTAGTATTTGCCCAAAGTAATTGTTCTCCCCGACTTCTTCAAGAGTTTCTTCGCATATTCTGATGACGTTCTTTGGTGTATTTGGATTAAACTTTAGTTTTACTTCAGTTCATCTCTAACCTTACTTTTGAGCCTTTCTCTGTTTACGTAAAATCGTATTTCTTGCAATGTCTCTGCTGTTTCGGAAAGTAGAACAATGTCATCTGCAAATCTTAAATGGTTTAGGCTTTCTCCAACTATGTTTTCCTCTTTATTCTTCCAAACTATTTTTCTGAAAATACATTCTAAGCATGCTGTAAATATGTTCGGTGAAACTGTATCTCAGTGACACACAACCTTCTCATTCTTAATTTCTTCCGAGTCTTTATGTATTTTAACTGTAGCATTTCCCACTTGATATATGTTTTTGAGCAGTTTCACGATATTCTCATTTACTCCTTGTTGCAATGAATTTATAACTGCTATGTACTCCAGTGAGTCAAAAGCCTTTTCGTAATCAACGAAACAGAAGCATAGTTGTTTTTTGCGCTCTGTAGTTTTTTCAGTTTGCTGATTTAGTGTGCTTAGATGATCAATATTCGAATATCAACTTCGGCATCCTGTCTGCCCACGAGGTTGGTTATCTTCCAAATTTTTTGTTATTCTGTTCGTAAGGACTTTAGTGAACAGTTTGTAAATACCTGATAATGATTAAGCTAATGGTCTGATAGTTACTAACACATTTTGAATCTCTTTTCTGTAAGGAAAATAACTTTTGCATTACACCATATTTCGAAAATTTTCGTCTTTATACACTGGGTAAATAAGTGGGCAAGCCTGTTTTGTACTTCTACTTCTTCATCCGACATTAAATCTGCCGCTGTTCCATCTTCTTCTGGGGCCGTCCCTCTTTTCATATTTTTAAGGAACATAGTCTGGTGTTACCTCAGATATTTCACTTGTATCAACTGAAAAGTTAACTATTGGTACTATTCTCTGATGTATACAGTTCTTTGTAAAATTCTCCAAATCTCTTTACCATCCTATCTCTATATTTATTGACCACCGTTTTTGTCTTTCAGTGATACAATTTGTTGCTTTCCTAGTTCTGTTTTCCATCGAACCAGTTTTAGACTTTTTCCTCTTTTGATAGGCTTCATATATCTAATCTGTGTTTCTCTTTCTTTTTTCTTCTCTTCTTGTTGTCTCTTGTTGATAAGCTTTTTAATTCCGCTCTTTCTATTTCATCTTTCTAAGTGGAGAGGATGGAGAGTGAAAGATTGACGAGGAGAGTGTATGTGAGTGAGGTGGAGGGGGTGAGAGGGAGGGGAAGGCCGAGGATGAGATGGAGGGATGGAGTGGAGAGGTATATGAGAGAGGGGGGTGTGAGTTGGGAGCGTGGTAGTGAAATGGCAGGGGACAGAGTGACATGGAGGCGATTTGTTTGTGGCCACCCCGTTCGGGATTGAGGCGTCTGGCAATAGATAGATAGATAGAAGTTTTTACTTTCATATCCCCTCTTCTTTTCATGAGTTCGAGGGACATTTGTGAATACTTGTTTGCTTTGGATGTATTTGCCTTCTCTACTACCTCCGCTGATTCTCTTAGTACGTTTTTTAGTTTGTCATTCAACTCATCATGTAAAATCTGTTCTTTATTTCTAACTCAAAGGCTGGTTTGTTTCTGCTTACTTTTATTCGGCATATCTTTTTATTTTCAAACGGTTTCTTTAGTTCACTTCTGAAAAAACTCTGATGGATGTGTTACCTTCCCCGCTTCTGATCTACCGTTTACACTACGACCTGTCATCCTGATACACAATGTTTGCGAACACAGTAGGTGCGTACGTATCGTATGGTGGGTCTGTAAGGCTGTATATTTGGTGCTGCACTGTGCCCTTGACCTTTGACCGATCCTTCCCAAAATCGAATGAAGTCATCCTTACCTGACCCGTATAGCTTCCACCATTTTTGGTTCAAATCAGATCAAGAACATTTAAGATGATATTTCTCTCTGTCCTTCAACTTTGAGTTTATTTTCTTAAAACCATAATTTCTTCTTCATCTGTTGATCATTAACATTCCCATCAAATTCCATCCAAATTAAATCAAAAGTTTCTGAATTAAAAACCTTATCTTTGACTTAGCATTCTCATTTGTGTCCCCAACTGATTGTTCTCAAAATCGAATTACTTCACTCTGTCGTGCTGACAATTTTAGCACTATAGAAATTTAAGATATCCCACTGGTTGACACCAGTGTAAGGGTGACAATTTTAACGTTCCCCTAAAATGAAGATAATCTATCTAAATCTCACCACATTAGCACCAGTGTAACGGCTAGAACTTTAAACTGTACGAATTTATTGGATTTTTACTGATTACTGAATATTAACTGAGGAAGAAAACCTAAAATTTTAAAGAAGGCCTCGTAAATTGATTACCACTAGGAAGAAATACCAACAGGTAGAAACAGAAATAATTTTGGTAGGCTGCCACCACTCAGTGATTGCCAGGAAAGAAATTATTAGTCCCGTTCAGTGAAAGATGGGACACTGAGGCCTAGGAACAGTAATCAGGGTAGCGTGAGAAAATATGAGTGCGTGAATTCTATACTGTAGATAGTAACATACCTTGCGGGCCACTCGATCTCACAATCAACTTCCCAGAGGAGTTTAGATCAAACACATAAGAAAATTTAATTATCTATGATTTACTAACCTTAATGTACATAAAATAAAATTATCCTTCAAACAAAAAGCGACTAGTACACAGTTATACTTCAGTCTCTGATTCCTCCAGAAAACTGGTTAAAATAATACTCTCTCCTCCACAGAGAATAAATCAAGCTGACTCACATATCAAGGTACAAAACTTATTAATCGAGAGAACACCACCACAGAAGATCCTTGGGCTTTTACACTCAACAAGATGTTGATAATACTGCACACATATGAATTACTTGCCCGAAACATAAAAATACATACATTAAGAATACACACAACTCTACCTCTTAACCCAACACGAGGTACACAAGTAAAGAGGAAAAGAATATTTCAAACTCTGGCGTGACTTGCATTAACCACGGTCTCAAACGGACTCGTAGATTTCTTCCCAGGCTCACAACTTGTCACCAAGGATTACTCTAGATTTAGTATATTCACGCGTGACTTGCATTAACCACGGTCTCAAACGGACTCGTAGATTTCTTCCCAGGCTCACAACTTGTCACCAAGGATTACTCTAGATTTAGTATATTCACCCCTAATTACCATGGGTTTACACAATATGACATATTTATGTATTTGATCGGTTGCACAAGAATGATTCAATATATAAAGTTCACAGCACTTGCAATACCCTGTATGTTAGGAAATCCGACACTACAAAGCACACTCACTTTTATCTAGAATACTTCACTAGGAGAAAAAAGCTTTTACAAGTGGACCATATGAATACATAATTGACAACTATGCATAAAGAAATGAACTAAGTGGAACTGTGTAAGGGCTTTGGCAATTAGCACTCTGAGGCTTTTCGTAGACGGTAACTAGACTCCTCGACGCCACACCAACAATCTGTGGATGTCGTCCTCTCTCAGTGAACTTTCAGTTCGGAGTCATAAAGAAATTGGGGAATATTATCAGTCTACTTACTTTATATATATATATATATATATAGACTGAAGACTAATTATTGAGATGTAAGGGGGGAAACAAGGAATAAACTCTAGACCGACCTGTGGATGTCATCCTCTCTCAGTGAACTTTCAGTTCGGAGTGAGGGTCTGCAACAAGGACGCTCCGGCGCTTACACTATGGTCCCAACAACGGATCTGGCTTCGACTTATTACTCTACAGTTTACTTACTATACAATCATCAAGGAACTCGCAACAAGGAATTTTTCTCTTTCCCCTACTTAGACAAGCTGACTTATGATGCTTCAAATTTTGTGGTAGTAACATGGGTCTGACAGTTTTTATCGAAGCCTAAACTCACGCGTTTACTTAATTTTATCCATGTGTCGCGTTTGTCTGGACTACGTGATCTGGCGTCAGTGAAAAATAAATAAATTTCGCGGCTATGAATGACTATAACCAATATCAGACTCTACCTAAGCTAATAGACATTATTATTTAGTACAACGAGATGATAATAACAAACTCAACTACATAATTCTGAATTCAAAGTGCAAATACAACTTATCGTGAATTTTAACCTCAAATTAACTTTCTTTGCCTCTTTATCAAAAACAGAACGTGAATTTGCGCGTCCATCTCGCTCCACACGGTCTTACATGTTAATAATATTACTCTCCTGCTACACTTTAACTAAGATCAAGCCCAAAAAAATGAATTACAAGGTCCACTTCCCAAACAATGCATCAATTTAAACAGGGTCCAGAACTACACTTACACCACACTTAAACTAACTTAAATTACACTTATATTACACTTAAAATTACGGCACTACAACTCTTTCCTGTCCCTAAGTCCCACAACCGAGTGTGGTCAAAACTGACTCAAAATAGTTTGAACTTACACTGTCCTTGATCTGCTACCTATGATCATTTTTTCTTCAAAATTAATCCCCAGTTTCTTTCACTGTCCTCAGTATGCCATGTATTGTAGAGTTCCATCCAGCAATATTTCTTCAGTACTTTTCCGAACAAACAGACAGATTGACAAGCAGACAGAGAGACAGTTATACTGGACCTAGCACATAGCATCCTTATGCACTGGCAGACTAGTGTAAAGATAAAACCCTAATGCAGAGGAGAGCTAGTGTAATCACCAGTGGACAGGGTCTCTGTCGGTTTACAGATACTGGCTAAAAATGGTAACTGTGAGTCAAAAACAGACATGAAACCTAGTCTCTGAGTAAACATCATATTATATAGGTCCATACCGTTGTCATGAATGAAGCTGATGAGGAAATACATGACGTTGGCGTCGTCAAGAACTGCCAAGCGGCCGCCAATCTGATGACAAAAGTTGTTCATGTCATGCCACGTCCCAGTAACCATTGTCTCTAGCATGAGACAACGACCACCAATATCGGTGAAGGGCAGCTGACAATCTGTCGGTTGCAAGCTATAGTTATTATGAGGATGAGGGGGTCACTTTGGGAAGGTATTAGAGATGAGAAAAATGTGAGGCATATCGAAATGTTCTGCAAATAACAAACAGTGCAGAGAAGTGTAAGGAGCACCTTACTCACACCCTACGACGGCATCACACTGGCGTAGTGTGTGTAGCTACTAATCCTTCAGTGAGATTTTATGGGCCGTCTGGTTACTTTGCCTATAGAAAATGTTGAATGAGTTCATCCTGTTTGGAAGGAGGTGATGATGGGAAAGTATGGATTTACTAGCAATGTAGAATCTTAAGCGGCTATCACACATTGACACATACACAGAACAAGTGCTATTGGCAGAACAGAAAGGGTCTCCAAAAATAGCCTTGACTAGTACACAATGTGACTTGAAGAAACTGCATCCATTTTTATTGAGTTCAGCCCACTCGGCTGGCCACAGCCAAAGTGTCTGTCCTGACTCCCGAGCAGACAATGCTTGACAGCCAGCCACAGCCAGAGTAATCTGTACAGTGAAGTAGACCACGAGCACTCAACGTACTTAACAACAATAACAAAGGACATGAACCAACTAATGCCTTTGTTTAGACGACACACACTACTGAACGGAGACTCTGAAGTTTTGGGCAACGACGGTGAACTTGGACAGAGACTAATGGGTCTAGTGGCAGTATGTCCTTGACAGTCCACAACACTCCCGTGACAGAAAACTGGACACCCAATGCAAAACTGAAAGACCACGGGTCCTTTTGTAATGGTGGCTGTAGTATGAAGCAAAAAATATATAAATTTTAGAATCAGCTACTCTTAACGGTTTTTATAAACAATTGAACTAAATATAAATAAAATGACACATTAATTTTGGTTTGACTGCTATGAAATACTATTAGCCATGGAGTCTTGTTCTAAGTCTTATTAATAAGTACTTTATCATTATCATCGTTTTTGTTGTAATTCATGTAAATCAACCACGACATCCAAAATACACTGAAATACACACTCAAACACACTATATATATATACAGTAGGCGCGGAAAGTGTTGACGCCATCTTAAAAAAAGAAAACATTCTTGTGGTTAGCAAGGA
>JAGKTI010038669.1:0-10683 GCA_018397915.1 Birgus latro | reverse complement strand
AGTGCAGTGAAGTGATGTGATCCCAGTTATGCAAAAAAAACGTTGTGGAAAGTGTTGGTGAGAAGTGCTGGTGATTGTCAATTGCAAAGGTGTGTCAGGTGCAAGGTCTTCCTGTCAGAGTCTGAGATGATAGTGCGGGTTATACATCAGGACGGCGGCTTCTTTTTCGTAAGTACTCTAACTTCATCAAAATTCCTTGTTTTGTTCTTTCCATATCATTAATCTCATGCATAAACTGTGTGCAAGATGATTTCCATAAAGATTTTCATGTCTAACCTGTTTTCAGCATGCTGTAAATGTGTAAAAAAATTTCCCTATCATAATTTCCTGCTTTTGATTTAATTTTTTCATGCATAGTTTTTAAGTGCACCAGATATGAAAAAGGTGAATGCCAGTGAATTTTATGTCCGGTCATAACCTAACCTAACCTAACCTAACCTAACCATTGTGTTAATCATAATTTCCTGCTTTTAATTTAATTTTTTCATGCATGGCTTTTAAGTGCACCAGCTATGAAAAAGGTGAATGCCTTTGATTATTGTGCAAGATGATTACCATAAAGATTTTCATCTCTAACCTGTTTTCAGCATGCTGTAAATGTGTTAAAAAATTTCCCTAAATGTTAATCATAATTTCCTGCTTTCAATTTAATTTTTTCATGCATGGTTTTTAAGTGCACCAGCTATGAAAAAGGTGAATGCCAGTGAATTTCATGTCCGGTCATAACCTAACCTAACCATTGTGTTAATCATAATTTCCTGCTTTTAATTTAATTTTTTCATCCATGGTTTTAAGTGCACCAGCTATGAAAAAGGTGAATGCCTTTGATTATTGTGCAAGATGATTACCATAAAGATTTTCATGTCTAACCTGTTTTTAGCATGCTGCAAATGTGTTAAAAAATTTCCCTAAATGTTAATCATAATTTCCTGCTTTCAATTTAATTTTTTCATGCATGGTTTTTAAGTGCACCAGCTATGAAAATGGTGAATGTCAGTGAATTTCATGTCCGGTCATAACCTAACCTAACCTAACCTAACCATTTTTCTGGTAACAATTTACATAATTTACTGTACTTGATGCTTTGTATCCAATAATTTAGTGCATAAAATGTGAGAAAAGATGATTTCCATGTCCGATACTTACTTATACTATGCTGGCAAGTTCTGACCACCTATGCCTNTTTTAAGTGCACCAGCTATGAAAAAGGTGAATGCCAGTGAATTTCATGTCCGGTCATAACCTAACCTAACCTAACCTAACCAAACCTAACCATTTTTCTGGTAACAATTTACATCATTTACTGTACTTGATGCTTTGTATCCAATAATTTAGTGCATAAAATGTGAGAAAAGATGATTTCCATGTCCGATACTTATACTATGCTGGCAAGTTCTGACCACCTATGCCTTACTCACCTCTAAATCATCAATTTTTGGTTAAAACTCAATTAATTCATGCTTTGTGTGCATTATTTATGTGAAAAGGGACCTAAATAAGTGCTATAAATGTCCGGTATGGAGGTAGGAGGGTAGTTTTCTGATTTAGGTTAGGTTAGGCTAGGGTCATGAATGACCAGTGCTGGAGCTTCAGGCCCAATACTCGGACAAGACCACTATCCGGACATGCCTTTGGCTCTATTATGTCGAATAGTGGAGGGATTACTGTATACTGTTGTCCTAACTTGTCAATTCCTTCCCCTTGCAATGCATTCTCTCTCCTGGTGAATGAAGGGGGAGATCCTACTGATATACATCTTAATCTAAACTAATTTTACCTGACTTGGGCATACATCAATGTAAAGTACAGGTGGCTCTCCCATCATATTTGCAGAACTGCTTTTAGTTATTTGCTAGTTAACTCTGTGATTAAGAGGATCTGAAAGGGATGGGCACAAGCAGTATGGGTGTTAGCTAATCAGTTGTAAGGGCATAAATTTGTATTGTTTCATCTTTAGCAGGAAAAATAATGTTTGCATGAAGACATTGGCAAACAAGATAATTTGTATCTATTTAAAAAAAATTGAAAAATTAAACAAAAAAGGCAAATGTAAGAAACAAAGAAAAACGTTAAACACATCAGGGAAAAAATAGGGCCTATTTCTGGTGATGCCCCTGTTTTCATGAACTATAATTTTTACATCAGACTTAAAAGAACTCTATCTATCTATCTATCTATTGCCAGACACCTCAATCCCGAACGGGGTGGCCACAAACAAATCGCCACAAACAAATCGCCTCCATGTCACTCAATATCCCTAAAATTCTATCAATTTTACACCTAATACTAATCATATCACATGTAGTAACTTATCTCACTTCTCTGGATAACTAGCTGACATAAACTGTAATCAAAGAATGGCCAATGTCCAAGACTACTCTCATCAGAGTAAGGATAACGTTAAAGTTTTTTCCTGTAATGCACGCACTTTGAGAAATAAGTTTCCAGATTTTGAGGCCCAGTATATATTGGTGACTACTATACTGTTGCCATTACTGAATCTTGGATGGATACGGTACTCATGAAAGAGACTTTATAGCAGAATATACCATAACCTTCCTGGAATGGGAGAATGAGAGGCAGCATATTGCTATATATAATATTAAAAGTAACGTTCATCCAGCTGTAATCCCTAAATCATCCACTGACTGTACTGATATAACTTATGTCCAGCTCAGAAATGAATCTCACAGAAAGATGACATTTGCATTAATTTATCGTCCACCGGCCCATTCTTGCAAAATTCACAATAAGATATATGAACAAACAGTGGAAGTCTGTTGCACCCAAAATACTGTAACTGTTGGAGATTTCAACATACCAGTAACAAGATGGACTGGATCCTTATCTCGCACACAGGGTTAGACTTGTATACTAGCTTATTTGAAAGCACATTGTTTCAGTTTGTAGAGCAACCCATGTGTGGAGAAAATATCCCAGATCTTATACTGGCGACGTCAGAAACTTGTTTGTAATGTTCAAATAGAAGAATTTAGTGTTAGTGATCATCACACAGTCGCATTCAACCTCAGTTTCTGTAACTCCAGCCAAAATTGTAGTTACGAGAAAATCCCAGACTACAAGAAAGCTGATTCTCACAAAGTAAAGTTAACTTTAAGTAGCAATGAATGGCAATCGATTACTGAAAGTACAAATATCTGAGAAATCATCAATAAGGAGGTTAAGAAATGTGTACCAATGTGTAACAGAAGACCAGTGAAAGTTAATAAGCCAAAATGGTGGAACAGCAGTATTAAGAGAAGTCTTTCACCAAAGGAACTTGCTTATCAGAAATACAAAGCCACAAATAATGAGGAGGATAAAGATATTTATCATAACTTATGTCGAAATGCTAAAAAGTGAATTAAGTAAAGTATGAAAAACCTTGAAGAGAACATTGGAAGCATCAGTAAATTAAACCCCAAAGAATTTTTTCAGTTATATCAAAGAAAATATTAACACCGACAATTGGACCACTAGTATCAGCAGATGGTTGAGCATACAAATGATGAAACAGAGATGGCTAAGATTCTTAATATTTTCTTTACATCTGTATTTACAGTAGAAAGTTTATGCTCGATCCAAACACTGTCATCCGCACATGTAGATGAAGACAACACACTCAAAGAAATTATTATCAGTGAGAATGATGTACTCCCTGAGCTAAATAAACTAAAGATAAATAAAAACCAGGGCCAGATAGAATATCTCTAAGAGTCTGAAAGGAGGCAAAAGATGAAATAGTGAAATCTTTAGCATACATATTCAATATCTATCTCAGAAGCGGCACTGTACCAAGAGGCTGGAAATCAGAAAATGTAACTTCAATATTCAAAAAGGGAGACAAATCTCAACCCAGCAATCACCCACCAATAAGCTTGACATCAGTTGTTTGTAAGTTGTCAGAAATCATAATTAGAGATAAATTTGTCATGCATTTAGAAAGAACAATCTCATCAAAGACTCTCAGCACGGATTCTAAAATAAGCGTTCATGTCTTATTAATCTACTTGATTTTTTCACTGACATTATCAACATGTACAAGAGCACTAAATCAGTCGATGCAATTTACCTCGATTTCAAAAAAGGATTTTATAAGGTTCCACATTCGACTTGCCAAGAATCTGCGCATCTATGGTACTGGTGGCAGTGTACAGTAATCCTTTTAAGACCCAGATGCCCAAGTCCCAGATATTTTCAGCTGGGGTCCTTGGACATCGAAAATGGCCAAAAAAAACCATAAAAAATGCAAAAAAAAAAAAGTGACATGTTCAGCCCTTCTTTAAATCTGCCATGCGCAGTGACGCTCCCCTGTGTTTTGACGCATAGTTCCACCGTCGTCTAGTAGAGTGTCCCTGCATCCTCCTCATTTCCCACCTAACCACTGTCGTGACTGCACGCTCATCACCATGGCTGTTCACATGCTTGCTTTTGTGGTGGTGCCCTACCTGCTGCAGGCCCTGCTGTTCCTCTGCTGCCTCTTACTCGTGCGTGTGATGATGGCCCCACCACCCGAGAAGACGAAACGAGTGGTTCTGACTCTGGAGAAGAAGCAGGAGATATTGGACAAGGAGGACGCAGGTTGGTCGACCTCCCACGTCCTACGAGAATTCAACCTGGCCCACTTCACCTTGTCTGACATCAAGAAATCCTGCAACAAACTCACCCAGTACAAGGCAGACTTCACAATGAAGACCAAACACAATGTGCAGAGGAAGATTGTGTCCCCTCCCAGGTTTGAAGAAGTCGACCGCTCCACACTGATTTGGTATCGTCAACAACATGCTGCTGGTACGTGGCACGGAGCAGAAAGCTGCTGCTGAGAAGTTCACAAGGTTACACGACACCCCAAACTTCATGGCATCCTAGGGTTGGCCCTTCATTTCAAGCTACAGCATAGGCTTACTAACCGTAAGGCCCATGGCAAAGCTTTGAATGCCAATGAGGAGGGAGAAGAGGAGTTTTGGGCAGAAGGTGAAGGACTTGATTGACAGGGAGGGCCTCACTCTCAGTCAAGTCTACAACGCTGACGAAACTGGTCTATTCTTTCGCTCGCTGCCCACAAACACTCTAACAGAGGAGACGGGAGCATACCTGGATGGAAGCTCTCCAAGCAACTGATCTCTGCTTTGTGTTGTGCCAATGCTAACGACATGCACTGGCTCAAGCCTGTTATTGCTGGCCAGGCAAAGTAGCCTCGGTGCCATCGTGGATTAATGGATGTCCTTCCTGTCGTGTGGTACAGTACCATTCTGTGAAGGCTTGGTTCACAGCCAAGATCTTCAAGACTGGTTTCACCAGCACTTCGTCAAGGAGGTCATCCATTATCAAACGAAGACACTGGGAATCCCTCGCACCCAGGTAAAGGCTCTACTTCTCTTGGACAATGGACCTGCGCATCCATCCAACAATGAGTTGAAGACTGAGAATGGCTGCATTAGGTGCTTGTTCTTGTCACCTAATATGGCTGCTCTCATCCAACCCATGGACCAAGGAGTGATCCTGGCTGGGAAAAGGCTGTACAGTCAGAAGTTCCTGGACAAGGTGAGGGTTGTTCTCGAGGACGAGAATGAGTGCAGAGAGGGACGGGACAAGCGAGGCCAACGGACTCTGGAAAACCTTCGTCGCTACTGCCTCAAGTCAGCTCTCTACAACTGGGCCAGTGCATGGAAGGATGTCTCTGCCAAGACTCTGGATTTTTTTTTTTTTTTTTTATATGCAAGGAAGAAGGAACCAAAGGCCATAGGTCAACATACTGTTCCTTCCAAGAAAAAACAAAAACAATATGAAAGAGAGCCAAATTCAAGATCTGTTCATTCAGAGATGCCTGGACACACTGCGTTTGAAAGACTGGAGATCATAGGAAGTATGGAATACAGACAGAGGAAGACAGTTCCAGAGTTGACCAGTTGCATAAATGAAGGATTGGGAGTAACGGTTAACTCCTGCATTAGAGGGTTGGACAGAAAAGGGATGAGATTTTGTTGCTAGATGGGTGCATGGAAGGATGTCTCTGTCAAGACTCTGGAAATTATTATTTTTTATTTATTTTAATTATGCAAGGAAGAAGGAACCAAAGGTCATGGGCCAGCATACTGTTCCTTCCAAGAAAAAAAAAAACAATATGAAGGAGAGCCAATGTGGTGCACAACTTTCTAGGTTTGGACGTGGATAATTTCCATGCGCATATGCATGCAGCTGGAGATGAGGTGGATGTGGATGAAGTGCATGAGTGGTTGGACGACGATGAGGGCGATCCTGGGTATCAGATCATGTCTGATATCAAGATCACATCTTCCATTGCAGGTACAAGTACCCAACTGGAAGATTCCAACAAGGACAGCTAGGATGATGCGGACTCCTCTCAGCGCACCGCTACTCCAGCCATCTCCAAGCTGAGCGCACTTCGGGAGCATGTTGAGTTTGTTCTTGACTGCCTGGAACACCTGGACTGCAACAGGGAGATGAGGCCCCTTGGACCTGTGGAGGAAGAGCGCGCTTTTAGGAAGCGTATCATCAATTGCCAGAATAGTCGTTCCTTACGTCGATCAACCAATGACATCTTTTCAGGCCCATGACACCTGCTGTGCCCAGCCCTGGCTCCACAACACTGCCTCACCAAGACCTGCCTTCTGCCTCCGAGCCACAGCTCAGCACATCAGCCACAGTGGAGTCTCCGCTGGACGTGAGCTTGCGGTTATCTTCAGAGTTGCCTGCAATGGGTAGCCCATCACCAATTCCCCACGACGCGCCCCTGTGCCAGCTGCAACACCTACTCTCTGGCTCTGACAGTATATAAACAGCAATAACTCACCACTAGACCACATGGAAATTTACAGTATTGTGCAGGGTTAACAACAGAATGTGCTGTGTAAAGAAATTAGAAGTAAGAGTGAAAAATAATTAAAAGCAGAGTGAAACAATGGAGAAAAGAATGTGCAGTGCAAAGAAATTAGAATTATGAGTGAAAAAGAATTAAGTGCAGAGTGAAACACTGGATAAAAGAATGTGCAGTGTAAAGAAATTAGAATTCTGAGTGAAAAGAATGTGCAGTGTAAAGAAATTAGAAAGCAGAGTGAAAAGAATTAAGTGCAGAGTGAAACACTGGAGAAAAGAATGTGCAGTGTTAAGAAATTAGAATTCAGAGAAAAAGATTAAGAGCAGCGCAACACTGGATTACAGTACGTGCTTCAAGCGCCCCTTCATCACTGTCAGAGCCTGAGAGGAGGTGGGTTAATCTTCCCAATGGCCACAGACATGTCATAAGTACCCTGGAAACTGCTAAATATTTTCCTTACTCACTTCTAATTTCTCATTCCCTGGTTCCTCCTCATTTATTTCATGGTTTCTGTCCCTTATTTGTGTAAACAGGGTCCTAAATAGGTGCTGTGCATGTCCGGTAGAGAGTTATTTAGGTGACTTACAAAGTTAGGTGGGGTTCGGGTCCATAAGTACCTGTCCTGGGGCATTTTTCCCAAGTCCCGGACAAAGCCAAGTTCCAGACGGTGCTCTGGCTCTATTACATCGGGTCTTGGAGGGATTACTTAAGATGGATTGAAAGCTGGCTTACAAATCGTAAAGAGTTGCAATCAATGGTAAGAAATCAGACTGGAAAAATATAAGTGGAGTACTGCAAGGCTCAGTTTTGCGTTCTATTCTGTTCTTGATTTATACAGATGATTATCAAAATTTGCTGATGATATGAAGATTGGTAACAAAGCAGATATCCTAGAACAAAGCATACTGATTCAAAGATATCATGATAAATTGCTTAATTGGGCTGAAAAATGACAAATGGATTTTAATATTGATAAATGCAAAGTTCTAATTATTGGAAGTAAAAATGAAAAATTTAGTTACACAATGAATCATTCTCAACTCATGAATGCAAACCATGAAAAGGATCTAGGAATAATTGTAACAGATGATCTGAAGCAAAGTAAGTAGCACACAGAAGCTATACAGAAAGCACACACACTAGTCAGCTTTCTAGGTAGATAATCTGATTTCAAATCTGAAAATATAATTCTTACCCTGTACAAAACTTTAGTGTGTTCACATTAGAGTACTGTGTGCTGTTCTGGTCAACATATTACCGGAAAGATCTAGAGAAATTAGAGAGAGTGCAGTGACAAGTAACAAAAATGATACCCAGACTGAGGAACAAATCGTATGAGGAGCGATTAAATGAGCTAAAGTTATTTAACCTATCAAAGCACAGACTACGAGGGGATCTGATTCGAGTATTCAAGATTACTAAGGGAATCGATAATATGGATGTTGACAAGTACATACTTTGCAACTGATCATTCGAACTATACTAGAGGTACTCTAAAGGGTATACGATTATTGGAAAGCACTTCCAGTCTAATGAAGGAAGGACTTTTTCTGTAAGAGTTATCGACATTTGGAATAAACTGCCCAGGGATGTCGCTGACTGCAGTACAGTGGTGACATGAAAAAAATCGCTTGGATTAGTATCTTGCTTCAAATCCCCAGCTAAACACCTTCAAGACTGAATACTAATGTAAATATGCTGTTTTTCTCTATTTCAGATCGTGATGAAACTATAGCAGGGAAATACTACGTAATTTATTATATTTGTAGCTTACTGACACTTCTAGTGTACAGATACAGTAGGACAGAATAAAGTTTACCACTTTTCAGTCTTTCCTATGAAATTTCCATGTTGGGTTTTCCACGCTGCATGTGGTCCTTCTCACTTTTTTCCTGCCAGCTTCGACTGGAGGGTTTGGTGGATGGGAGGGAGCCTTCTTGCTTTACTATCTTTAGCATCAACTTGTAGAATAACATAATTATCATAGTAATAGTCTTCTCTAACAAGCAGCCTCGAAAGGACCATTAGGTTTGTTGCTCTATGTTTTCCTTTGTACTCCTTGGTACCTTGAAAACACTACCAAAGCAGACTCATCAAGGTTATTTCAGGACTTGTACTATTCGTATTAAATTAATGGGGTTACTTTGGGATTCTTGCTTCTGGATGACTCTCATAAATTATCTTGCAGCAGCAAGATTTAAAACTTCACTACACTGAAGAAAAATTATTCACCTAATTTCACGTTCCTACTCTCTTCATCACAAAATTACACCCTCCCTTCCAAAATCACCATCACCCGACCACCACCTAATTTCACGTTCCTACTCTCTTCATCACAAAATTACACCCTCCCTTCCAAAATCACCATCACCCAACCACCCAGCATCCTTCCAAGATCCTTCATCACACATCATCCCGATATCATATTCATCACAACCACTCACCACTGTCACAATTTCATTATTACTTCTCAACAATTCACCACAATCAGTACAATCACCTGCTCACAATCTTCATGCCTAACTCTTGTCGTCTGGGGCAATGTCCTTTAAACAAGTGTGTTTATGTTTATATTGTCTTTTACATGTCTCCTCGCCGTCTGCTGCAATTATACCCTTCGAACACCTGACTTCCACTTTGTACCAACCAGTTTTCTGTTCTTAATACCCATCCCAGCCTCTCATCACTGCGCACTTACCTTCAGAAAGCATCACACAGCTATCACTCTCCTGCCAAGAGACTGCAAGCCACTTTTTCCGTGCAAAAACAGCTAATTTTTCTGGAGCTAAAGTCACAAGCACTCACCACTCGAGAAGACTCGGACGTTCTTGCCTCTCAACTTAAAAACTATACTACCAACAACTTGTCATTAATTAATTCATCGCTAATATTCCTTCGGTATTATAAAATTACGTTGCTAAATTATATAATTTGATGATATTTTTTAAAAGCCCAAGGTTTTGAAATCTATTACATATGACTTAATATTCGGAAGCTCAACTGATTTTCTGCCACAACTGTCACCCCCGTTCAAACTAAAATGTCACACAACAAAATTACACGCAACAGGAACATCATCTTACCTCCTAAATATTCCTTACCTCATCTTTTATTAATGATCCATGAGAAATGATCACTGGTTTATTGATATTCCCCTGCTGGTCACAATAAAAGCGACATATAATTAACTTCCACACATTGTACTATCTGGCAATAATATCCGAGTCGGTTGCCACATATCTCTGCTCCATGATTATAGGACCACTACTACATTTCTTGTAATTAAACTGCTTGCAACAGGATAATTAAGTGTATACTAGTATTCCACTGTAAAGAACAATACACTGGATACGTTATAACTAATAACACTAAACAATGAACCCTCCCATCGTTATGTGATAAAACTGGAAACTGGCGCATCCCCTTAATTCATCTCTTCTTGTAAGGAAGTTCCTGTAATCTCTCTCACTTTTTATTCCAGTCTTATCATTACCTTTGGTTTTAATCATTAATTTTGCGGCAAAATCAATCCCACTAACATCTTACACCGCCAGCCACGATACAATTAGGCAGAAAATCCGCTATCTCCCGGCACCAAAATACAAGTTGGATAATTATAGACGACGGCAAAACATTAAAAGGAAGATTGACAGGTGTACAAAATTAAGACAAAAAGGCCTTTGGAGAAACCAAGGTATACACAGGCGTACACTACAAACAAACATACATGAAGGTACACATGCGTGAAGATGCACAAGTCAATAGTCAAGTACATAATGCATGGAGGTTGGTACAAGCAGGCAGACACGCACACACAGGATCTCGCATATACTGTATACACAGGA
>JAGKTI010038668.1:0-10683 GCA_018397915.1 Birgus latro | reverse complement strand
ACCACAGCTACCACCACTACCACCACCATCACCACAGCTACCACCACTACCACCATCATCAAAGCTACAACCACAACCACCATCATCAAAGCTACCACCACAACAAACCAAAGCTACCACCACTACCACCACTATCATCACAGCTACCAACATCATCAACACCACCACCACCACCACCATCACCATCACAGGTACCACTACCAGCACCACAGCTACCACAACCAGCACCACCACCACCGCCTTCTATATCACAGCTACCCTCACTACCACCATCATTACAGCTATCACCATACCAGCTGCCACCACCATAACCATCATCACAACTATCACCATACCAGCTGCCACCACCATCATCATCACAGCTGCCACCACCACCAACACAGCTACCACCATTTTCTGCTAAATAAAATTGTCTGTTGCATCAATGAAGTACTAATAATAACTGTTCATGCTTGCTGTAGTTTGTGTTTGCACAAGAACTTTTTGCACCAAGCAGAATTCCCACATGCCCCCAGCCCATGCCTGCGGCTTGGCGGGCAGTCTGATGCAAGCTGCGCTGGTGACAGGACGCGCCCATGCCTGGACCTCTTAGAATGCATATCAAGCTGGCCTCACTGCTTCTGTCTCTCTCCTTGTTCTCATCCCAACATGGCGCAGTGGAGTTCTACCAGTGACCCAGCAGTGATGCCGCCAATGCCCAAGCAGGTGAACCCATAGTAAAAGGACTGGTTCCATTGCATGGTTCCAGGAGACCAAGTGCACAGCAACATGTACAATATGCCACCACCTCAGCTACGACCTCCAGGGATGGGGGCAGCCTACCAGCCCGTGTACCCAGCCCTACACACAGAGGCACTGATCCAGCGGCGAGCGTCTGCACCACCAGCAACTCCCAGTAAGGCTATTGTGGGAATGTCGCCATCCCAGTTGAGGCAAGGGCCCGCAGCATTGGGTGCTACAGCAATGGTTACAGGTGGGCCCCACTCTTGGCCGCTGGTTAAGTGAGATTGCTGTGTGATCCTGAAATGCTGCAATGCGTGGATGCACACATAGCCAGGCATAGCTTCGAGGCCATGTGTATGGAAGAGACCATCAGCATAATGGGGAGTGTAGTGGTGGGCTCCAAGTGCACGGTGGGAGCATGGTTGGACTTCTTCACATACACGCAGGAACCCAGTGATAATGTGTGTTCATATGTGGTAAGTAGAGCCAAAGCAGCAGTGTGATTATAAGTGCCCCCAGTGTTCTATAAATCTCCATGATTTCGCTATCGAAAAAGCTTGTTATGGGGCTGCGCAGTCTCAATATGAAAACAGAAGTGCTGTGATGATTTCCAGTGCTGCAGTGATTTCCAGTGCTGCAGTCTGTAGAAAAAATTACAAATGCCTGTGAAGTGTTCGAATCGGCAAACGGTGAGAGTGAGCGGCCATAGTGGTGTGGTAGGTGCTTCAGTGAGTGACGAGGAGGAAGCGGAAATGGCTGCTGTCACTCAGTTGCAACAGGCAGGTGCAGGGTCACCCCACCCTTGCATCCCTCCCCCACCAGCAAAGGGCTGCCGGAGGTGCGGTGGCAGCAAGTGTAGTGGGGATCATCAGTGCCCTGCCGTCAAGGCCACCTTCCACAGATGTGGGAGGGTTGTCCATTTCCAGCAAGTGTGTATGTCGCGTTGCGGCCCACCTCCCCCCCAGACCATCGGCAGCATCACGATAGCCGGTGCCGAGGTGACAGCGGGCCTCAGGATGGAGTGTAACAACCCACCTGCAGCACGTGAAGTGACGGCAGTAGCCGATGCACAGGTATGCATAGCAGGACCTCACCTCATGCGCGGCCTGGGGCTGAATCCGCGATGTCTGCAGACAATTACTGAGGGTATTAATCACCTCACAGGCGGAAGCATATGTGTTGTGAGATGCAAGGAATGCCACTTCATCATGAGTGGAAGGTCTGCTGTGGCTAGCCTGTAATTCGCTGACGGGGTGGAGCAGCTATACCTGTCGCTGCAGATGTACGAAACTCTGGGTGTGGTGCCACATGACTTCCCCCACATGCCGGCGACTGTAATGGCCATTGAACAGGTGGAAGAGCTCCTAACCCCCAACTGCAGCTTCCCCATATGCCCTGATGGAAGAAAATGTGACCCTGCTGGAAAAGTGGTTTCTGGAACAATTCAGGTGCATGACATTGGCAGAGAACCTGTTCCCCTGCCAGAGATGAAAGGGCCAGCCCACCACATCCACCTGTGCCCCTGTTGCAAGTCCTACGCTATGCACACGCCAGCTTCCATCCCGCACCACTTCTATGACGTAGTTCGACAACAGTTGGAAGAGGACATAAGGAAGGGTATCATCGAGCCAGTACCGGCTGGAGAACCCACGAAGTGGTGTTCCAGTATGGTGGTGGTCCCGAGGAAGGACGGGTGGCTGCCAGAACAGTGGACTATCAGTAACTCAACCAAGCAAGCCAGCGGGAGACACCAAACCCACCCCTGATTCGATGTAAGCACCAGCATGCCAAACCACATGTTCAAAATAATAGCAGATGCTTATTTGGGGTACCACCAGATCCCCTTGGACGAGAAAAGCAAGAAGCTGACCATCTTCATCACCCCGTGGGGCCACTTCTGCTACCAGGGCACCCCCATGGACCACTGTGCAGGGCAGGATGCCTTTACCAAGCGCTTCGATGACATCAGCAGATATCCCTAGGAAACTGAAATGTGTCGACGACACGCTCCTGCACGACCGTAGTGTCGCCAATGCTTTCTGTCACACATACCAGTTCCTGCAAAAGTGTGGAGAAAATGGGATCACATTCTGCTCAGACAAATTCCACTTCCGCAGGTTATCTGCTCGGCTGGGAGGAGTATCAGCCTAACCAGGACTTGCTATGAAGTATAACCGATTTCCAGATGCCACCACGCCCCTTCCTCACAGATATCCAGTCATGGTTCAGGCTGGTGAACCTGGTGGTGCCATTCCTTGCAGTTGCACCATTCATGGAGCACTTCAGAGAATTACTGAAAAAAAAAGTCAGGGAAAGTGGTGTACTAGGAATGCCAACTCCAGTCCATCTTCTAGTCGACAAAGGAGGCTATAGGCAAGCTTGCAGCAGAGGGCCTTCACTGTTACAACGCCACATGGCCCACAGCAGTGTTCAGTGACTTCACCAGGCTTGGCATCGGTTTTGTGGTCATGCAGCAGAACTGCCAGTGTGTGTCTCAATAGGCCCCCCTGTGCTGAAAGGGCAGCTGGAAACTGGCCCTGTGCAGTAGCTGCCATCTAACACCGGGTGCGAAGAACCACTCAGTGTTGAAGGGGAGGCCCTTGCCATAGCATGGTGCCTAAAAAAGGCACGCTTGTTCCTGCTGGGATGACCGGATTTCACCTTCATCACAAACCACCGCGCGCTCACCAAGATCTTCAAAGACAAAGAGCTGAAAGACATCAGCAACCCCCACATACTCAGTCTCAAGGAGAAGACATTGATGTATTCATTTTACATAAAGTACCTGAAGAGGGAGGTGAACCGTTCAGCAGACGCATTCCCAAGATACCCCCTGCTATGAAGCAGACTGGAGGAGACAGACCTGGCAGAAGATGAGGCTACACGTGCTGTGGTCGAGAAGGCAATGGCCTGTGCCCTAGAAGATGAAGAAGGAGAGATCATGGAACTCCATCAACTGGAGGAGGAAGCACACAAGGATGAGGACTACAGGCTCCTCCACGAGCGCGTGAGCACCGGGACTGGGCTGACTGGAAGGATGAGGAGCCGATAGCACTCTGCCCATACTGCAGGATGAGAAGGCACCTGTCCTGCCAGGGGGATGCTGTCATTTATGCCAGTGGTGACACGCACTTGCGACTGGTAATTCCCACAGCCCTTCGACGCACAGTCCTAGCCAACCTCCATGCAGGTCACCAGGGCAGGGATTCCAGTCTCAGGCATGCCAGGCAATGCGAGGACTGGCCTGGCATAGATGCTGAGGTGGAGCAGAAGAGGAGACACTGTCAAGTATGCAAAATCAATGCCCATCACAACCTGTGGAAAGCTTGCTGTACACACCCACACCAGAGTACCCCTTCCAGAAAGCAGTGGCTATCTGTTCCAAGTGAAAGGGGTGGAGTATATCACTTACACAGACAGGTTAACTGGCTGGTTCGAGGTGGAGCATCTGCCTAGGGGCACTGCCAGCCTACGGCTTATAATGGCCGTCAGTGGCTCAGAAGGTTCAATATCCTGGAGGTCCTTTCTTGTTACAGGGGTATGAACCTTGTGAGTGGGGATATGAGGGTCTTCCTATCTGCATGACGTGTGCAACTGAGAGTGTCGTCGTCCCATTACCCACAGTCCAACAGCTGGGTGGAGGCCGCAGTCAAATCTGCCAAGAGGCTGCTGAGGAACAACACCAGCCCCAGGGGCTCCCTGGACTCAGGTGCAGTCACCAGGCCCATATTGCAGTACCTCAACACCCCGATACACGACACTGACGTGTCTCCAGCCCAGCTGCTGATGGGGTGTCAGCTGAGGGACTCTATACCCACTACCAGAGAACACTGCAGGGTAAGCGGGTGGTGGGTTGGGATGCTGAGAATCAGGTAATGGGCCATGGCCCACACTGAGGACAAAGCGGCCATGAGGCTCAACCAGTCGGCATAAGACCTCGCCCCTCTTAACCCAGGCTAGCTGGTGCGCCTACAGAACCAGGAGACGGAACGGTGGGACCATGTAGAGGTTATTGTTGACACACCAACCCCAAGGCAATACCTGGTGCAGAAGAATGGCAGTGGGCGAGCCTCTCTCAGGAATTGCCACTACCTCCACCCCTACTAGGAGACAGGGGAACAGACACCCACGACGCATGTCAAAGATGGTCTCTGAAGGGAGGTTGACAGCAGGAGGAAGGCCCCTCAGCCTCTCCCTTCCCTGGGGAGGCTGCAGCATGCTAGGCATGCCCCAAGACACCTAGAAAAATATGTACCATGATATTGCAGTGTTTTGTACCACCTAGGCATGTTAATGTGTTTTGTAACTTGTATAACCCTTTTGCACATATACCATGATACCAGAGAAGTGGTTGTCCCAGTGCATGTAATGGAATTCCTTAATGTTGCAGCAATTATACCAAGCTAGAGTCAGCATAAATGTAACATGTAAATTTTGCCAGCACTGTCATGTAATGCCTAGTCTTAAGTTGCGCTGCGTGTCCTTATCTGCCCATTGTTTTGCTTTTGCAAAGACCTCCCTCTACCTCTACCAATTTGCTTTGTATTTGCAAAGACCTCCCTCTACCTCTACCAATTTGCTTTGTATTAATGCTGCAGGAAGTGGGGAATTCACTGCAATGAAAAGAGGGTGTTGGAATTTGTGTTTGTGTGAGAACTTTTCCCACCAAGTGGAATTCCCGCGTGCCCGTGGCCCACACCTGGGGCTTGGCGGGCAATCTGACTCAGGCCATGCTAGCGACAGGACGAGCCCATGCCTGGACCTCTTAGAATAAATATCAAGCCAGCCTTGCTGTTTCTGTTTCCCTCGTTCTCACCCCAACAATGCTCGGCAACACAGAAGCACAGGTTTGGCTTTATGTTTCATTAGTGGCTGTGGTCTTAATAAAAATATGAATTCCGTTCACTTTTTCTTCCAGTCAATATTCCCTCTAGCTTTTTTTCTAACAGAACCCCTAAGCACTCCCTCTACTGACATAACCCCATTTTGTTTTCCTGATTACCATCTCCTAACAAACTTCTGTAACAAGGGTGGCACCTGTTATTATATCAAATCTGAATTTGCAGTTGATACTAGTTTTGAACTTCAACTAATTCTGATTATTAACTATATAAACTGGATTATGTAAGTATTACCAAATATATCTGTGTAGTTTATTGTTCCCCCAATGCTTCTTCAGAACCCAGCACATTTGACTTCATATCCACACAGTTGACTAACCTTAACCTCACCCTTACCACTGAAATTACCGTTTTAGGTGATTATAACGTCCATAATGTAGAATGCTACTGCATTCTGCCAGGACTGACGATATTTTTCTAGAATGCGAGCTGTTTGCTGAATCTTTTAATATCACACAATTAGTAAAACAGCCAACCGAAATACCAGATAGTCCTGACCATAACGCCTCTCTTGGGCCTATTCCAGACAAAAAATCCAGATCAGCAGAGGATAAAAGTGTCACGACTTGGATCCTAACCGACTACAATCTCATCAGAGCCTCGTTAGTCAGTTCCCCCACACCTCCCAGTTCTGAACCTGTCAGAGTGACCAGATGGCTCTTTGATAGGGCAGACTGGGGTGGATTGAAAAATTATCTTACTGATATTCCATGGCAGTCTTTTTTTTTATCCTGTGACATCACTTCTACCAAGTCCCACATCATTGACTAAATACAAGTTGGTATGGAATTGTCCATACCCAGTCAGTAGTTCGCTAAAAGATCGGACTCAGCAAAATGTTTCACAGCAATTGTGCCAGAGCAACGACCCAAAAGTCCTTAGCATATAACTCTTACTAAAATCAGAGACATCTGAATCCTTATCAAATTCATTCTGAAACACCATTCACAAATTTACTGACTCTGACTTACAGTGCAGTGCAGCAACGTCCATAAAAAAAGACTTATCTAGAATCACTGAACGGGGACAAAATACCATGGTCTCATTTAATGCTAAGAAAACCAAATATATACAGTTTACTAATAGACAGATATTGCCTGATTCCTATATTACCTTCAATGCTACCAATATTCCTATCTCTAAAAGTATCGAAATTCTCGGTGTTTCGCTTAACAAAGCCCTCAGTAGGACCTCTCATTTCAGATCACTTGCTAAAACCTTTTCAAAGAAACTTGAATTTTTGTAGAGTCCGTAACTTCTTCACTGATGAGCAATTAGCTATAATTTGCAGGTCATGTGTGCTCTCAACTGGAATACTGCGCACCCTTGTGGAATGGATGTGGAGAAGTTGCACTAAAAAAAAATGGACAAAATTCAGAATATAGCTGTTAAAATTATTAATAACTCCACTGTTACAAATTAACTGCTTCCCCTACAAGGAAGAAGGACTGTTGCCTCCCTTGCATTATTTTACAGATACTTTTATGGCAAATGCTCAGACGAAGTTTCATCGATTGTGCCACCTCCGCATGCCTTTCCCCATACTACATGACTGGACTGTCACACTGCCATATTGCAGACTTCTGCCTAACAGAATTCTTTTATTCCCCGAACTGAACTCCTTTGGAGCTTGCTTTCCCTGACTGGTTTCCCCCCAAACTTCAACCTACAGCTGTTCAAGTCCAACTGTTACAGATTTTATATGAATGAATTATGTGGTGAATGGATTTTTTTTATTCATTTGTTTTTCCTTCGTCTATTCTGTTATTTAAAAAAAAATAGACATTAGACTGTAGATGTACCTCCCCTCCTCTCCCTCTTTAAAGGTGCATAAAACTTCATGGAAATGCCCTGCCACCTCTTCCATGAGTGCATATTGTAACAACACTGGGGGCAATTACTGAGGTAAAAAACACCCATTTCGACATCATACTGAAAGTAGCCCATCTGGAATCCATTTACAACCATCCTGCCATGTTTTGTCAAAGTTCATTTTCCAGTTTTGCCTGTGACACACACACACACACACACACACTAGTAGATCATCGGAAAGAGCAGACGTGTGTCAATGCGCTATGCACTCTGTTCAGCTGCAGGACCTAAGTGTGTCTAAAGATGAGTCAAGCTCGGTACTAAACTAAATTATAGACGATTGTATATCAAGTAGAAGCGAAAAAGTGTTGTCCAAAGTAAGTATAATAAAATAATCAGAGCCCTAAGGTATTTGCAGCGTTTGCAGATGACAGGCGTCACATCGAATAAACAGACAAGCGCTGGGTAAATTACAACACTGACAACATTGCTACAAAAATAGAATGTAAACACTGATACAAACCACCTTCCCGCCATGACATGACGTGTGGTAAGGGGGCGGAGCTAGTGGCGTCATAATAGCTAGCCAGTCAGGACACTGATGGGATAGCCATATAAAGCTATATGGGGAATTATTGTTATTATTTATTCGATATTGATAAAAGTATCAGGAATAAAACAAAAATTCCTCTCCTTTATTTATTTTAACAAAGTGTTTGGTCTACTAATAGACCTTAACAAGTCCTTAAAAGAAAAGTCATTTTCTAAATATGTTACTACAGAGCTCAGTGGGGGTGAAGACACCTTTATACACACCTTGCATGTAGCCACTGTCACCCGTGTGGCGAATCTCATCATCATCATCTAGCCACTGAGCCCACTTGTCGCGAGGTGGCCTAGCAGGGTGGGCATGCAGTGATGGCTGTTGCGGCGACAATTTTGTCATTAATGTCTCTTGTAAACAGTACCATTTAACTGCATGTCTTTATAGGCTGCGTGGCAAATGTTGCATGTAAAGCATATGGTGAATCATTAAGGAAACTGCAGTATTGTTTCTAAGGCCCTTTTCACACGAGCGTGTTTTCACACACGTCACATTCCGTATGGCCTAGAAATATATGCACTTAGCCTGCCCTGTGCCCCCGATGTACGATGCACGACACAGCTTTTTTCATGCTGAGACCCACCCGAGGAAATCACTAGGGATAGTGATTTGCCTCTTGATGCCAATGTCCAGGATAAAGATTACGTGCTTCCGGCCGAGGAGATGAGTAGCAGTGCCGAGGAGGTGCCGTCACCTAGGAAGCGGCGGTATGTTACCTATCGTCAAGCAGGCCAGGCCAGACCACAAGGACGTGGACGCACCCCTCCCCAGCCTGTGCACGAAGGGTCAGAGGAGGACAAGGACGAGGACGGAGCACGTGGACGTGGTGTTGCCACGTGGTTGGGCTTTGAACGGATCTCGCCCATGGAACGAAAGGCATGAGGCGGCGTAAAAGATATGGCTCTTTTTCCTTGTCTGGGGATGGCGGAAGTGTAGGGGCGGGAGTGAGGAGTAGTGAAAGTGAAAGTGGCGGTGTTAGGGAGGGAGGTCACGAGCTCCAACGTGGTGCACCTGGGCGGCGGGGAGGTGACGTGGAGCCGCTTCCCAATACATCATTCACCCCACAATATTCCCGTGCTCCCAATCCGCAGCCCCGTGATGTGGGGAAGGGGGCAAAAGCTAGGGGAAAAGGAAAAGGGCGCCGCTCTCCACCTCCCCAACCATCCCCACCACCCTCTCCTCCACACCCTGAAGAAGGCGACGACGGTGCTGACTGATGTGTCGTGGGTCTGGGAGGACGGGAGTGATTTTGAACCCATGATTCACCCCTTCACAGATGAGTGGCGGTCTGGCTGCACTGCTCCACATATCCATCAAGGATCCAGCAGGGTGGATTTCTTCCACCTGTACTTCTCAGAGGAGTTCGTGGAGAGTGTAGTGGAGCAGACTAACATCTTCGCCAGCAGGATGCAGAGTGAAAGTGAGCGCACTCGCAGCGCTATGGTTACCCAGTCACTGTAAGTGAAATGTTTCTATTTTTTACCTTGGTTGTCTTGATGGGTATAGTATGGAAAGGACAAATTCCGGCTTACTGGTCTGCTGACCCCATTACTTACTCACCTTTCTTCAGTAAAGTCATGAGTCGGAAACGTTCCGCTTGTCATTTTAACCTTACAGAGACCTCGTCATAGATGAGAGTCTTCTGTTGCGGAGAGGCAGTATTTCCTTTCACCAGTATATACCCAGCAAAAGACACCGTTTTGGGTTCAAGATCTTTGTTATGTGTGACTGCAAAACTGGTTATGTGCAAGACATAGTCTTATACACCGGTGCACAGACAGACATAACAAAAGATCGGAGTATAGGACTCTTAGGGACTGGTAAAAACCATGATAGAGGAGTACCTTCATCGTGGTCACGTCTTGTACCTGGACAAATGGTACACTAGCCCTCTTCTCGCTAAGTACCTCCAACATCACGACACCGGAGTCTGTGGGACTGTGAAGAGAAACCGACGTCATATGGTGCAACTTGACAGGAAACTCGACAGGAATGAGGTGGTTTTCTTCAAGGCAAATAACATCCTCGCCGCTGTATGGAACCACACGAGAAATTTCCCTCCTGTCCACTGTACACCTCCCCCTGATGCACCGCACAGACTCCATGGAGTACACTGGCCAGAGGAGGGCCCACGTCCGGAAACCAGAGTCAGTAGTGGACTACAATGTGAACATGAGGCAGGTGGACCAGTCTGACTCAATGATTTCCAGTGTGGAATGTGCCAGGACCACGATGAAGTGGTACAAGAAACTCTTCTTCCACCTGCTTGATATCGTTGTGCTCAACTGCCACTACCTTCACGCCTTGACCACTGGAAAATCCGAGACCTTCGAAGGGTTTGTGCAAGAGCTGTCCCGAGAGATCATCGGTAAATATGCAAAGAAAAGGCCCCACCCCAGCACCCGCATCGCCACTGCCGGCCAGACGCCCCTGCGCCTCACAGGACGTCACTTCCTCCTCACCACTATCCCTCCTACAGCAAACCATCCCAGACCACAGCGCCACTGTCATGTGTGCAGGAGCTCCGCCATCAGAACGAGCACTGGCAGACGAGACACGAGATACGAATGTGTCAAGTGCAATGTCGGCTTGTGCCTTGAGCCCTGCTTCAAGCAGTATCACACCCTGCTACATTACTGATAC